>VXAD01000737.1:842404-1081267 GCA_013399195.1 Dicrurus megarhynchus
CCGCCCCCAGCCCCGGCGGGCCCCAGCGGGGCCCGGCGCCCCGCGCTCACCTTCCCCCGCCGGGCCGGGGGGCCGGGGCCGGGCTTCGCCCCACGGCGAGGCCTCGGCACCGCGGAGGAGGAAACCCCGACCTGGGGAGCGCGGAGAGCAGCAGCGGGGGGGCTCTGCCGGTCCGTGAGTGGGGTTGAGATGGGCCTGGCGCGTGTGCTCTGCCCCCTCTCGGCTGCTCCCGAGCGCCGCTGTCTGCACCGCTCCTTGCGCACCCAGAGAGAGCGGGCTGCCGGCAGCGAGACTTCAGGCAAGGAAAAAGAAAAAAAGGGCTGGCAGAAACACAGGGAGAGAGGGGCAGCCAGCACAGCACCCCAGAGAAGAGGCTTGATTTTATTTCCCCTGTCTGGTGTTACTCGTCTCACTCTAGCTTGGACCACTAATTCTCCAACGTGCTTCCCCTCTCACCTTTCCCCTCCCAGAGAGCGGTTTTCAGAGAAGGCAAAAACTCATAAACATGATTTATGTTTAAATTTTCTTCTGTCTATAATTAGGGCAGATAACTGATGCAGGTGCTGGGCACTGCCTAGAGGGAGGCTGCAGGAACGACGGCCAGGGAGGGCAGCTGTGGAGGTTCAGCAGCCATGGAGGTTCCACGGTGCATCGCTGAAACCTCCTTCCGCAGGTGGGCACAAACCCTCCCTCCTTACACAGTGCCCGGGCTCAGCTACATAAAGCCCTGGCTAAATTGCTGTTTCTGTGCCTTCCCAACCAAAACCAACCCTCCTTTGGTTTTGCCATCATAAAAATATTGATTTTGTTGCCATGTTTCAGGTTTGTACATACCATACAGAAGGCAAAACTGGACAGAAAAATTAAAAAAAAAAAGGCAGAAACAAAAAAATGCTTAGGTAAAATTGAGATTAAAGTCTAAAGTGTTTCTTCCTTTAATTAGAAATTAATAGATGAATAAAAGGAGGCAAAGTAAAAGAAATTAATTTCTGACCATCTTTAGCATAAAAAAGATAACATTCAAATCTTTACCTCAAAGTAAGCAAAAGTTTATTGTTCATTAATAAAAGAGTTCTGAGTTTAATCCACAATCTATCTAATTTATTTTGTAAAAATCTGTTTTCTTGATCGGCTCAAGTAAAACAAACCAAGAATTTTTAAATCTATGCAAAAGCCAGGTAGAAGCATCAGAATTGAAGCAATCATCTTCCTACCTGATTTGCAAGACAGCAGTAACAAAATTCCTCAGGCTTAGAAACAAAACTAGATTTTTTGAGGGGACAAAGATCTATATATTTTTGCTACACAATTATGTTTTAGTGATAGGTACGAGAGTTATAACATTAGTTATAGCAAATGTAATTTAAAAAAAACAACAGATAACTCAGGATAAGAATGAATCTAGAGTTCACATTTCCTGCAGTATCTGCTATTCCATGAGAATTTTTTAAAAAATTATTACTTGATACCAAGAGGTGGATCAGTACTGAGCAAAAAATAAAAAAGATGTAGCCTGACACAATTCCCAAGCATGGTGTAAGAACACCCTAAAAGCACAGAGACCAGGTGAATTTTGCTAGTAAGCTTGCATATTGTAGGTAATTTACACACCAAATACACGTCATGACACCTAGTGGCAGAGCTGTATTGTGAGTATCTAAGTGATGGCAAGATTTTATTCATACTAACAGAACACTACTATGACATTCACAACTTTACACATTGGGAACTCGGCATTTGCTATGAGAGTTTTATACATACCCTGTATTGAGCAGTGGTAGCTTGTTAATCCTTCCCTTCTCATTCCTCCATTGTTTTGTTTTCTGATTCTGAGATTCCTTACCCCTTAATTTAATTTAAGAACTGAGGACAGAAATACACAGTATAATACAATTGCTTAGGTAGTCTTCTGATATAATGTAGCAATGGATAATGTTGCAAATACTTTTCATTAGGCTACTACAAATTTTTGCGTGAGTAAAGTTCATTCAGATGCTGAATCATGATGATGCTGTCAGTGGAAGTTTGGGGTGGTTTCTTCCTTTGTTTGTTCTTGGGTTTTTTCTTCATAATTTTATGTCATGCCATTTTTGCTTTACTCACTATTAGTAGTTTGAAGAATAACCCTATGGTATAGCACATACTTAGCATTGGTGTACCCAGAGAAAGATACATCCAGTGAACGTCAGCATCAGATTACGAGGGAGGTTTTGTGAACTTTCTGCAATAGATAGATGTAATTCTAACAAGCCTCTAAAATCTCCAATCTGTGCTATTATTTCAATACCTAACATTTTGATAATACTGCTATTACTAAACAGCTAAAAGCTTAGTTTAAAAACATATCTTGAGATACATGTATCAACTCAAGTCTTGTATCTTGATTCCATTTGCACCACAAAATGTGTATGTAGCTGGAAGAAAACTGAATAAAAAAGAGTATCCAAACCTTACCATATATAGAGATACATATTTTTTAAAACAAAGGTTTATATATTTTATAATAATTTTAAGTCCATGGGTGTATTTTGCTTTTTTAATGTTTCCTGTATGGTTGGAGCTTTACATATATGAACAACTAAATTGCATTACTACTCACTCCTTTAGATTTACTGCACCCTTATGTTTGAGGGTTTTTTTCCTGCTACTGCAGAGATACAGGATAAAGGCTTGTCAGTATCTCCAGCAAAAGCAGCTTAATAAAAACTTTTCAGGTTTTGAAAACAAGATGCATAGTTTGTATATACTCTTTCACTCTACTCCATTATTAAACAACAGGAGTGTCATGACTTGCCCAACAATCTAGTTTCAGTATGCAAGTTGTTAATAGGAGTGATTAATTCAGTATGCAGTTTGAAAATAACAAAAAGACACATTAGTGCCTAAATGTCTGCACAAATACCTGAGTGCGGGAAAGTACAGAGTCATTCTATGTGGTACAGGACACTTGAAGATACTTGGCTTCGTCATTTTTAACCTCAGATTCAGAAAAAAATAAATCGTCACTTTCACACTGACTTGAAAAAATCAAAATACTTTAATTTTTACTAATATATTTTATTATTAGAATTGTAACTTTAAGAGAAATCATCAAAAAATGAGTTTCCACCCCTCAATACACTTTGGTGTAACAAACCAAACCAAACCAAAAATGAATCCCCATAGAAAATGGCTAATGATGTATTTAAGAAGTAGAAGATTGACAGAACTGGTTGGAAAGGAGTTCTGAAGGTCTGCTCCACCACCCTCCCTGCCTCTTCAAAGCAGGAGCAACTTTAAAGCTGATGTCACTTTGGAGTTGGCAGGTTGCTCGCTTTCCTTTTGAAATTTTCCAAGAGTGGATATTTTACAGCCTCTTCAAGAATTCTGTTTCAGAGTTTTATAACATTTCTTCACAGCTGTACTATTTATTTGTTAAAGAAGTTGGATGATATTTGATACTAAAGTTGAAAGCATAATGAAGCTAATAGAGTGCTCATAATATACCAATAAGAAGTGAATAATGCATTATTTACAGTAGTCAGTCATTCAACTGAATAAAAGCCTCTAATAGCTTGGTACCAGAAGAATGGGTCACTTAATTTTTTTAATAATATATTTCCAATCATTAAAAGCAAAACCCAGGAGTTTGGGATTATATTTGATAAAAACCCAGTATTATTAATGAACCTAAGTCTGGTCAGACAACTGCTCTCCCCAATTACAGGTGACTGTGACTATAAAAGTAGATTTTTGACTACAATGCATGATATACAAATGACTAAGCCAATTTATCACTAGATAGTACATGGAACGAGAGGCATGAACAAACCAAGACAAAACAAACTACAAGTAAATACTGTGAAGAGTTTTCTCATGTAATGGAAGCCATTTACTCTATGCTCCAGCGAGGACTCACAAGCAATGAACTTTAACAACTCACACTAACACGCTACCTTGGATGATACATGTCTAAAATGTGAGTTCCCTAAACCAGATGAATCACACAATCACTTCAAGAATCTAAATTAAGTGAACTAGAACTTGCACTTGTCAGCATATACTGAATTCCATCACTGCTGGTATAAGGACATTGAGAAACTTCTAGGTCCTCATCTCCTTTAACAAGTATCATTTTTTTAGAACACAACCAAAATGATGTGCTGATTTTGCAACTGCCAGCTTACATCTAGGTCTCCTATCATTAAGGTATCAACGCTGTCTCTTTATTAGTTGACCCACTGGCCCAAATTCAGATTGCTTTGCAAGTAGCATTGTATTTCCCAGCAATTACTTGCTGCCATTGCTTTCATACATAAGTGCTGGGAATAGTAAAGCCATGTGCAAATAAACACTTTACCCTTCTAATAACACTAGTGAAACTTTAAAATTATACTGGTAAATTACTTTATAGTAAATATTAGGAGTTGTACTGCACATTCAGAAAACTTCACATCACTCATTATCATAGTTCATGTATCCAAAACTGCACAAAAGATAGCCCCAAGTCTCTAGTTTTAATTTGCACATTTAATTTGTGACAGCTATTTCCATAATTTTCCATTTATTTTTGACACAAAATACTGAAAAAACTTTCTGTACAACCATCCCACCTTCTTACTACAGAAATTGTGATGTTGCCTATTTATGCCTATAGTTTATTATATATTTATTATAGTTTATATTATTTAGTTAATATGTATAGTAAGTGCATAAACTTTGTGTATGTATATGCACAGATACTTAATATAAGTTCATCACCCATTATGAACATTGGAAACTTCCCAAATATCCTATGTGTTTTCCAGATTTAAAAAAAAAACAAAAAAAACCCAAAACCAAAAAGATTAGGATTACTTCTATAAAGCACAGAGCATAGAATGGTAGAAGAAAACCGAGATAATTCAGGTCAGCCAGGGATTCACATCTCATGACTACAGCAATGAAGACAAATGTAAGTACAGTTTCATAAATCAGCAAGAATAACAGAACTAGCAACCTGAAGATCATGGTGTATTGGTTTTCCATTACAAAGCACACAGACATTTAGAAATGGCCCATTTCTGCATTAGTAGGCATTGCTACCTGATGAGTCTACACTGGCTTTGCTCAGGAGAGAAGTATGGGAAAGCCAAAGTGTAATTACAGGCCAAGGAAGTAATAGATTCTGTAAGATTAAATTCCTGTTTACAAGCCTGTTTACAAACCTTGGGGGTTTGGCTTTACTGATAGCATTTCTGACTACATAAAAAGGCCTTCAAACAAGCCCAAACATGATGCTATTTCCATTGTATTGTGTTGTATGAGAGGATCACGCCCATCTTGAAATGCTTTGGTGCCTCTCAGTGCAGGCACAGATTACAGCACCACTTCAAACATAACCAAAGTGGCACCAGTAATGTAACCAGATTGCAAATCAGTGTCCATACTAGTTACATTTATTTGCAGTCATGCTCGTGAGAGACTGTACCTAATCATACCTATTGCCCCCCTTACAAGTAGCGTACTGTAACAGACTAGATCCCAGAGAAAGCAGGGATTAGGCCTTTTACATCTTGAAGTTAAGGCCAGTGTTAGACTTGAAAATGTCCACTTATCACTAAACACATTCTTGTACTGACATTAAATTTACCTCATACAGATAGAGAGATCAAAGGACACAACTAGTCCAAAGAATTCACTCAGTAGAAAGAGGCTTTCCATTCTGCAGTTTGTTTGCTTCCCATCCATCTCTATTAAGTCACACTGCTAAACACCTTTTATTGCAGGACAGGGGAACAATTCTGCAACAAGTTGAAAAGGACCTGCATTTCCACCATTTTGTAGAAGTTTAAAAAATTACTTAAGGAAATTGGGTGAGATTATAAACTTATACAGTAAATTAAACCTGTATTAAATCAGTAATTTCTTAAATTATTATTCTCTTGGAACAAGAACTACCTTAGACTTACATGAAGCCAAACTGCAAGAGCAGAAGAGAAATTGTCTGTACCCAGCATTCATACAGAAAAATGGGTTCCTCCTCTCCCAGCCCCAGAAAAAAAAAGGTTCAGAAGTTACCAGTACTGCAAACATGACTCAGTACATGACATAAAGGGCTTATCGTGTTCAATAGGAATGGTAATAAATTGCCTACATATGCTTCTAAGTATAGAATCTCATGAATGGAAACACTAAAAGCAAGGGCAACTGGCAGCATTGTCACTCAAATGATGTTTATTTTTAGATTACCAATGCTTCCAATCTGCTGTTAGTACTATCTCCTGCCAGCACACACAAGCTTCATTCTCAGTTTGCCGAATTTTTTAAGTGACAGCTCGTCAAGCAAGATTCCTGCTACTTCCAGGGACTGTAACAACACACAGCTTCAAAACAGGTGGAGTGCAATTGAGTAAGCAGCAGGTATTACATTAGCTGAAAATACAAAATCAATACAGCTACACTAAATGCAACTGAAGTCCTCGGTTTCACCTACAAAATACCCATTCCCAAGCGAGTTTACTGTGCAAGACGTTTGCTGTATATTATGCATGTTATAGCAACAAGCACTGTAACTTTCTCATAGGACAGCAACGAACAAATAGTATAACAATGTATTTGAGTGAGATCAATCATATCAGTATTAGATCAAGTTGGGTAAAGTTGTTTGGCTTCACATCATTTCACAGTCCTGCCAAAATTAGGACCCCACCTCACAGTAAATTTTTTTGGGGTCTGATGACAAAATTATGAATTACTGGCTGTAATGAAGCACAAATATTGTCATGTACATGAACTGACAAAAATAGCTGGACTAAATTCTATTGCTATATGAGGGTGTAATACAGTAGACAGTAAGGTTTGCAGCAGTTCTAACTTCATAATTTTTTTTAATGAGCAGTCAGCGCAGCATTCTCCCACTAATGATAAAATAAAACTCTCCCACCTTACCCTGCACCGTCACCAATCATCAGTTTGCCATTATGTCCTAGCTATGCCAGGACAATGGCAGTTTGGGAATTACAGGAGCTCTCGGATATTTTGAGAATTAACACAAATGCACTAACTGGATATTTTTACTAAAATGTTGCTGTATAACACATCATTGAGCCAGACCTTTCCCACCCAGTGAATAATTTACCAAAAGCACTAGTTTTGTGATGGTTGAATGTTGCTGGATTTGACAATTTAAGCAAGAGTAAACCTCCACATAATTTGACAAGTTCACTGTTCATTTAATGAGAGAAAAGAACCAATCTATTACCTGGAACAATAAATAAAAATGCTTAAAAAGGCAAGGTCTATGGCAGTCTGTCCATCTCTGAACTTCTCTGAAAGTTTAAACAAGAACAGTGCCCACATGCCTTCGTAGAAGTTAGGGAAACATCCTCATGTCTGACAATGTTTTGATTCTTCAAAGTGATATTAAGACAAAGTATAAACAAATTACAGGGCACTGCATCTTTACAGACTGATTTGAAAATCTTGGGGCAGTTTTATCTGTTTCCTTGCTACATTTTAAGTTCACTATGGAACCCAGTGTGTCACTGATCTATGTACACATTTGATAAAAGAAAAGCAAAGTCAACAGAAAAAAATTAGATTAAAAAATTGAAATTTGAAAGGAGTATTGTAAGAATTTGTAAGTTTTAACCTTCAGACAAAACCTAGCAAGTTCTCACTTCCTTTTATCTGCATTATTTTTAACGCAGTATCTTTGCTTTAAAAAAACCCATAATGAATGAAAATGTAAATGTTGATGGAATCTTGTTCTTTTAAATGAAAAGCTGCAATTAATAAGGTGTTTGATACTACATAAAGTAAGGTAAAACATATGAAGATTGATACACGCTAAAATCAACTCAATTAATGCACGGCCTAAGCAAGATTAGTACGCACCTTTAGTATGTAACCACACATATAACTACTGTTGAGACCAAACCCAAGAAATAAAGCCCTATGACAGAGAGAAACAGCATTCTGGTGCAGACCATGCAGCAGGATTCCTTTCCAGAGGCCAAATCCTGCCATAATACTTTGCAAATACAAGAAAGAATTAAGTAAATACTTTACCATGTGACAAACTCTCAATAGTGACAGGATCCGTTCTCAAAATCAAACACTGGTGCATTAATAGCTGCCTTGAAATACACAGAAAACCGTCTCACCACAAAACAGTATGGAATCAACTTATGCAGAAATCACCACAAATTTTCCAATTAGATCTTTGGTTTACTCCAAAGAAAACCCCGAGACATTAAACTTGGTGAGCAGGGATGCTCCAGACTGAGCTGGCTGGCACAAGACAATTCTTACTATATTTACCCAGGTACATCCAATACTGAATAAAAAGTTCAGATGGATTTACATTTCAGAAATCATTCAGGAAGACCTAAGCCATACTATATTGCATGCTACAGTTACTAATGTAAGGAAACTTGCCTTCTGGATGAAATAACAATTTATACCAATATCCAAATGGTAAGCCTTTATAATGTTCACTTTCAAAAAGAGTTGCACAGAAATGAGTTAAAAAACCCTCAACATTACAAAGTAGCTGATGGGCAACACATAGAAGTAGATGACGTATTTAATTGAGTGTAACAAGAATCCAGAGAAGCTTTTAGGGAAAAGAATTACAGGCTTTCCTATATAGCATTCCCCAATAGTACCCAAGATAACAGGAAGACATAAGTAGTGCTTAGGTATGATTTAGTCTATTCCTACAGAAAGGAAGCTAACAGCAGAAATTTTCAGAATTACAAAACACATAGCAAACTACTGTATTCAGTCTATTCTCCACCTGCAAGACTTCAAAATCTCTTGTCAGGCACAGTATGAAATCTACTTTGCTCAGTTTATTACATTTTCTGGAAAAACTACTGCAAAGACAAAAAGAAACCTATTACCCCAGTTCATGGAGAGGGTTACTCTTTCTCTTTTCCTTAATACAGCACATCTCAACAAACTGCTACTGGTTTTCATACAGGACCTTGATCCTTCAGTTGCATCATGACCATAGCTGCATTGTATTTGCCCTTTCCCAGTTTTGAAGAACTTCATAACATAAAAATTATAGATTGGTGCAATTACTGATATCCTCTTAACAACAACAACAAAAAAAACCATAAACCAAAACACAAAAAAACACCACAAAAAAAACCCAAACCCCCACCCAAAATCCCAAAAACCAAAACCACCATGCTACCAGCCACTGATTTTTAAAGATTCTTCAGGATGCTATCAAACTTAAAACTTCAAGAACTGGTTGTTCTCCCTCCCACCCTACTTTGTGAGCATAGCCTATCTCCATGTGGTATCCTCATTGTATTGGTTAACACAATTTGAAGGAGCTTTGGAAAAATCAGTCCCAATACAGGACTGTCTGGATTATTATTATTTAAGGAACACAAAGTCACCTGTTACTCCAGCATAATGCTTCAGACAGTAGTTACTGCTTGGGGCAGACAACAACACACAGATATTGAAGAGATTAAAGAGTTATAGTCCAAAACCAAGTGTGATACAGAAGATACCAGTGCAAGATGATGCCCCCAATTTCTCCCCTCACCTCAACCCCCACAAATTTAAAACCTCATGCAAATCAAGGTTTTAGGCTTGATATACTCTAAGTCATCTGGAGATTTGATAACTTATCTTTGTCACTTGTTTACTTAGTTATATGTATATCCTATACTGCATCTTCCAGAGTTCTGATCTTCAATAAATTGTCTACAACAAGTAGATAAAGATGTACTTTATTCTGTGCATGTGAAACATAGCTAACGTTTTCTACAGACATATGGACAGTTTAGAGAATGAGAGACTCAAGAGCTACTCACAAATCATCACCAGTCAGAGTAACAACTGTCACACACTCTTCACTGACCCAGCACAAATAAATACAGATCAAAAGCACCAGGTTTCATCCATTCCTTGAACAAGACCTTCAGAGGAAGGGATGAGACGGCGGCCAGTGTGGTTTTGTCTTGAAAACCTCCTACCAGCATGCAAGAGTCCTATTCTTGAAGTATACAACAGACAAATGAGATCTCTCAGACTTGGGACACAAGTGTTTTCTGTGTTAGATGACTGTACACACATCTGGCTTTTTATTTAATCTCAAGAACATTTGATTTGTAACATTATTGCCTTCTGGAAAATACCTGGCATTTTCTGAACAGTTTTACTGCATCTGTAAGTATATTTAAGGTTTGACAACACTGATCTGATAAAAAGTTAGCTAAAAATATCCTCACAGAACATTGACTACAGACTTGATACTTAAAAAAAAAAAAACAAAACAGAACAGAACACAAAAAGTCAACCTATTCCTGAGCACTAAAACTCAGAGCATCTAAATGGAGAGGTAACAAATCACTTGAAGGTTTTGGAACAACTTCAGATTTTTTTAAACTAGAAAACAGAGTCAAAAAAGATAGGAGAGTCCCCTGCCATAGACTGTTATAAGCAGTCCAGACCTCCAGCTCTCAGGCTTCCCATAGCACATAACTCAGCTTCTGCATAACACAAGGTTGCTAATACTTTACATTATGCAGAAAATTCTAAATATACAAATCAAGTTTTAGCCCCCACCTTCCAAACCCCAGCTACACAATGCTTTCCATTTCTTGCACTAGCTCTGAAACTATTGATTAGGCATCAAGTTGATCTAATTTGCTAATTGAGAAGAAAAATTTTCACTTTTTCTTAGGTCGGTTTCCTACTGGTTTACCATGTTAAATCATCTCAGTGCAGGCTCAAGAATGAAGTTAGATGCAAGGTAGGAATGTAAATCATTAGAATGGAAAGGAAGGAGTACAAATTCCTCCTTCTCTGGTAATAGCAGGAACCATGCTTGATTTTATCTTTAAGGATTAAATGCCCTGGAGAACTGCATTAGCAGCATCCAGATAATATTGTAGTCCTGGGAAGAGAAAGGGCCCAGAATGTTCATCTGAACAGATTTAACCCTGACCTACTTGGCACAAAGCACTTCAAAGGGCTTGAAGAAAACAGGTTCCCATTTGCTGAAGGCAAGACAAAAGTTTTAAGGTCTTATCATGGAGATTTTAAATAACAAAAAACAGGCCAGCATGAGGGAAGAACTGAGGTCAGTGTACCAGGATTTCAGATTGTAACATCTTTCTTTGACGCCATCATTATGGTTTTCAATTCTCCACTGGATTCCTATTCAAAAGAGTCTCTTGTAAGAAGCCCCTTCACCAGCAGAGGTCAAGAGAAAAATGTCACTTCAAAAGACTAAGTTACACTGCACAATGCATATATGTAAAGTAGAGGGAGCTAAATACAATCTCACCTACTACCACGGACTCACACATTAAATCTCCTATGAAGTATTATATTAGAGACTATGGACACAGGCTTATAAATCCAATCTCTACACTGGTATACACTGCACAGTCAATTGATTTTGCATTTCATTTTTGGTTTTTAAATACAAAATACTTATGTGAATGAAACCTACAAGCTTTTTCCTACATACTTCAGGATAGAAATTACATTGGAACTACAATGTTACTGAAATGCTCTTACTGTGTAATTCGCTTTAAGCAGCTCCAGAGAGAATTTGCTACATTGAATCAGCTGATCAAAACTCCTCTGACACTATTTTCAGAAGTACATAAAATCTGCAGGAAAAAGAAATGGCGAGTGAACAGATTTTCCCGCACTGCTATTATCAGTAAAATGAAATAAAAACAGAATCTAAGTATTTTCAAATTTGTATTTCTGAATTATACTTTATAGTAAAAGGTGGCTCATGATATTTCTACTATTCCAATTTTATAAAGGTATTTTAAAGCCTGGAGGTTTGGAAATAACAGGCCAATAAATAGAAATAATAGAAACAACAGGCCAAAAAGTACATGGCACACAAACCAAATCCAAAGTGTCTCTTCCCATGCTGCTGTGTGACTGCAGCTGAAGATGGACTGCGATAGCTTAATTCCCCTTATTCAGTTCAACACCCAACTATTCAGGTACCTCTATGTATTAGAGCAAATCTAAACTAGATTGGGTGATAGGGATTAAAAGCAACTGGTTTCAAAAGAAAAGTCATTCAAACCTCTTCTTTAGAATGATCAGGATTTATGAGCATGCAAACACAACATAATGCTCAACTGCTCTACCAGAGGAGGCAAAAACTATACTGACTTCCTCCAAACCTTGGAATTCTATAGCTGCACTTTTGCAAATCTTTTAATTTAATTAGGTCTTAATTAGGGCTTTTCCCCCTCTCTTTTTAAAACATCATTAATTACTGACCTGGAAACTTTATGGTCTCCTTAAACCATACCTTTAAATATAGTTCACATTTTAGGTTTTTGTCAGACTTTCAAAAAAAAGTAGTAAATAAAAATCAAATTCAGAATAATCTTCACAACACAAAATATATTATTTTTAAAAACTTAGTTTTTCATAAAAACACATGTTTTAGGTATGCAGTGCCTTGCCTTTCACAAAGCAGATGACATCATCTCTTGAACCACAAAATTGTACAAAACTGAAAGCAATTATTGGTATGAGGCAGAGATTTAATTAAACGGTCCTGATATATGCTGGCAAAATAATAGAAACTCTCTTCCCACCACTGCAGGCAAACAAGAATCCTGCATCTGAAACTTCTCTTTAAGTATTTTAAGTGCTTGTCAAATGGCAAAAAAAAACATGATTAAGGAGTATTTGATCCACTGTGAGAAATGAAAGCATTACATCTTAGTGATTTTTATTTTTTAAATAAACTATTTCCTTCACATGTTACAACAGATACTCTCTGGAGAAAGAGGAAACACCTTGCTGTTATGCAAATTCCTCCTCCGATATGCATCACAACACTTTAGAATTACTGGCAGCTTTGTCTCAAGAGTGGCTGAATGTAAGGAACTGTGCGTCTGCACTCCACCATGAAAAGGTCCACACGTATTGCCATTCAAGGGTAGTAATCTATTTCAAAACAAGAATTTATTGTGTTATAGTATAAAGACACTAAACACAAAACAAAGTGTTTAACAACATGAATATTGACACAAAATAAAAGCAAGATAGTTTCAAACCAATTCTGTAACCATTCCATGTGAGAAATTCCAAGTGAAAGAAAGTTACATACACAGGGTCACCCTAGGGAAAGGATGGCACCACCTTCATCTAATTCAAGCCCTTTTTCAGGACATCATAGCACTGTCAGAATAGTTGCATTATTTTGAGGGCTTGAGTGGTATATAAGCTTTGTGTTGGCCCTCTCTATATAGGTGAACTTACCCACAGATCTACAAGAGAACCAACGAGGCATTTCTACTGTAAACTAAAAGACCTGAGGTACATTCTCTTCTAATCTACCTTGCATTTTCTTGATCTAAGTATATTATATGTGGTGGGACTTCATTAAAGAGCAGCATAAATTTGGTTATTCAACTTCACTATAGTCCATGTGATAGCACAGGTCAATAAAATGTATAAAGCTTTGCACTACAACACCCATCTTCAACAAAATATATATGGTACACCCTAAAGCTTCTCTGATACCATGAATTGTAGTTTCACAAGCCACTATATGAAAAGATAACTGAATCTGAGATGTACTTAAGCCAGTTCTTCAGACATTACCTGGTCACATTAAGGTCTCTTTCCTGTGGACTATTTTGATAGGATCCATTATGTGAACCATTCATACATTAACTTCTCAATTGTTTCAATTAATATAAAGCAGTTAGCAAGACTATACAGATTAAGTATCAGATCACTGCTCTTTCATATGAACCATTTCCAAAAATAACCAGTTTGATGAACTCACAACAGTAAGATTCTGCTAAACAAGAAGTTTAGAGCATAAGTATCTCTTTTGTTTAAAATGACTTTTTTTTTGTCTCTTAAAAGAAAATTAATTCTATGTTTCAAAGGCTCATTGTGAAAATATATACACACATCAAATTCATATCCAAAGCTAAATTTACCATTGAGTTTTAAAGGCCAAGAGATATTTTCAGTACAGTAGAAAAAAACAAGCAGTTCCTGAAGTATATTGTAGCCTCACTTCACTGCCAGTATCTACAGTTCTGATGCTGTACAAAATACTTCTCTGAAGCAAATCCATCTAAACTCTATCCACCCTGAGTTAAGCATCTAGACTTTTTTTTAAATGTTTTAAACAATAGCTAACAGAGAAGTATGTACAAGGCTATAAAACATCAGTTATCATACAGCAGATTAAAAAAAAAAAATCAGTCTTTTCAGCCAATTTTCTGTTTTTGTAGTTATTCATTCTCGATTGGGTTTAGGGATTTTTTTTTTTTGCTTTTGTTTGTTTTTACATCAAGCTGTTACTTGATTTAGACATTCATGCATTAATTGCTTGAATTTTTTTTTGAGTGCAACGATAAGGCAACAGTAAAAAAAAATTATAGAAATTTTGCATATGTGTAAAGGTATTAAGTTTATAAAAGTGCTTCCTAAAAAGACAACCTAATTGCAGTATCAAAATATTACAGAGTGCTGAGAACAACTATCATTTCAATAAATGTTGCTCCACAGAAAAATGTCTGATTTTAGGCTTTTCCCCCTTTATTTTGGTGAAGAAAAGCCTGGAAAAATTGGCATGGCTACATGGGACAAGCAAGTTAAGAAAATATACTTTAGTCTAAACTTAAATAAGAAGGTCCACACTTTTTTGTGAAAACTTTAAGCCTCTGTCAAAAATGTATTTTTTTTCTTTTTATAATACAGGATTAAAAGACAAGATGATGCTTACAAGATAAAGAAATAATTTACAGGAAAATATCTTCTGACAAAGCTTTTCAATCAAAATATTGTTTTGTAACATTCAAACATGACATACAACACAAAAGAAACAGTGAATGCAAACAAAAAAATGTTATATGGATTGCTTTCAAACATATAAATAAATGAAATATTGGTGTAGGCAGTAGGGCTCATGCTGATGGCTAGCAGGAAATAACAGTGTGCAATCTATTTGGAAAAAGCTCTAAAGTACAAATTACAAGCCCAATTACGGACTGCAACAAGTTCAGTTATATCACTGCCATCCTCTATCTCCAAAATAAATTCTTGTTTAAATCACTCATACCCTAAATTACTCATACCTTTGCTTCAGAGATATGAATAACTATATACAAAAAGTAGTTTTATTTCACCATAGGGATAACATTGTACCTCTCTGCCAATGTCACTTGAAAAACCGCCCATGTCAAAACAATTTGACAGCAGATAAACAATTTAATAAATACGTAATGATCTTATTACAGTCCTTCAGCTAGGCATGTTAACTCATGCTGCTAGTTTTGTGGTCACAGTGCATAGAATCCAAATATAAAAGGATGGGCTGGATTTAAGGTAATTGTCAATCCCTTGCTTATAATCCAAATATAACTTTCATAAACTCTGTCATGCGTCAATCTTTTTTGTGGCAGGAGCAAAACCTTTCCCTGGTACAATGTCCATTGCCGGCAATGGATGCACCAAAACCGCCAAGGAGCTCAGTGTTATTGCACAATATATGAAGACCTGGAATTCTTCCAAAAGCTTAAAATAAAAATAATGGAATTATTCTGACATTTCTGGACACCTGCATTAATACTGTATGACTAATAAAAGCATGTCAGTTGCATGGACTGAACCAGCGATCAACATGCGCCCAGAATGCACACTAGTAAAAATGCAGTCAAAGGAAGTAGTCTTCATTGCCTATAGGTCACTTCCAGTCAAAGGTTAAAGTTCAAAGACTGAATGATCAAAGTGCTCATTTTCTCAGTAGGACTATCTTCTGCTACGAGGATCACAAAATGGTGGCATCAACATGTGTCATCTTTAAAATAAAAGAAGAGCATTTATGGAAAACATATAAACATTCTAATTCCAAATTAGCAAGGTGCTATACGCAGAAATAATTCCTAGCGTAGACAGTAACATGCAGAGGAAATACCATGATGGAATAATTCTGTCGTTTTGTTCAATAATGACTTGGGAAGAAAAGAGAGTATAAAAAATTCAATTTCCAAAATACACATACACCCACAAAGATATTAGTATTAGCAAATACTCCATTAAAACAACAGTCATTTCCATGCTTGATATATAAAAAGCCAGGAAAATGAAAAATCAAATATGCTTAACATTTTGCACCCTTGAAGTACAGCAGGTCCACAACAGTTATCGAAGACATGCTTTTATAAGGAATATATAGGGATAAGACCTGACAGAGTGGGCTGCTAATGATGCATTCTCAACCCTTTATGCATTTATGTGTGTATATGTATATACATATATGTATATTCATCTATTTCTCAAGATTCAACACAAAACTATAGCTGACAGAATTATGTAAAAATAATAGGTTACTACTATAATCCTAAAATCTTAAACCTGAAAGCAAATTACATATGCTGAATTTTAGATACTGTGATTGGACAGAGCATACTACAGAGATGCATGTTCTCTATCTTTTCTCCATTATGGTCCATATTAATGCTCTCCCTTTTAAACATTCTCCTTCACACATCAACCTGCAGTATATTTGCACCTGCTAGCAGTAAATATTGAGTTGTTAACAGAAAGCAAACTTACTGTCTGCTTATTTTTAAAGGACTTGTAACCTCCCACACCTAAAAAACGTTGCCTCATAAACATTCTACATCCTCATGGGAAAACACAGTATCAATGCTACTACTTGTAAAAAAACTCTTCAATTCTAGGCTACTGTACACATAAAAATAATGGACAAGGATGCAAGAGAAGGAGAGAGGAGGGATATTTAAATGGTGTACTAAAATTTTAGGCCAAATATCAGAGAAAACACTTTCTACTTAAGAAAAAAAACCAAAACCAAGACAACCTCCAAATCCAAAAGCAACAAGGAAGTGTTGGTTGAAAATAAACACCATTGCCTTTCCCCTCCTCCCCACCCAGCCCACCCCGCACCCAAAAAAAAAGAAATCTACCTCCTGAGAACAACAAAGGAAGGCAACAGATTTATGAAACCAATTTCAGTCTGGAAGCCCAAGTAAACTGTATCTGGAGGATCCTCCTCTGTCTTTAACACAACATGAGAAACTCTCATATTGAAATTCAGCAGGAAAGTCAATGTACAGTTGAAACAGACATTGGGTAAGGCAGACAATCTAGAAATATTTTCGGTTATCAAAAATCAGGAGCTTTAAAACAGGGCTTGTGAGGACATCATTTCGTAGCAAAGAAAGCCCCATAACTCTGTTTGTGGAATAAACTGCTGTGTTGGGGCAGGGATGCAGGGATTATATGAGAGATTAAAAACTCTGTATTAAGTTAAATGCAGACACATATTGACATGTCAGAATATGTCTCAAAGTGCCACTTTATCAATCTGTACTCATATGGGTTTGCTTTACATCAGCTCCCAAACATGGACCATTTTGCTCCCAGGTAAATAAATTCCAGGCACAAACTGGAAAAAAATATTTTCCTTCAAATGCATGTATTATTACATATGACAGACGACTTCCTATGTCTTCAAAACACAGAGCTCCAACGTCACATTAAAGCTAAACCAGTCCCAATGGGCAGCTGACAGCAGAAGTGGCAGAACCACTCTGCATCTCCCTCCACAGGTTGTCATATTAGCACTGGCATTTAATTTCACACAGTAGTTACCCTTGGACAGCTGGTTTTCTTTCCTGGGTGGGATTGTGTTTTCTTCCCTCATTTACCCAGCCAAATGTGGTTCAACCACAAGATTAGACATATGACACTTCAGTTGAAGCATGAGCAGAAAATAAACATGACAGAAGCATCTTTTCACACTTCCCATTTTACTGTAACGTACCATTTCTTTAAACCTGTTTAGAAAACACTGACAATTTAAAGATAATGCCTTGGCAATCTTGTTCTATGTCCACAGAGGAGAAACAAAATTAACTGAGAAAAGAAGGAAATGACACACACACAAAACTGGAAAGGGAAAACATTCTATCATTTATGCAATTTTTGTCCAGTGGACATCAGGTATGCTTTATTTTTTAACGTAAGAATTTAAGGCAGTGGGGAGCCCAATGAACTTTTAATCAAGAAGCAAGACAGTATGAGTTATTTAAATGAACTGACTTTCTCTTGCCTCAGGTTGGTTTTTTGGTTGCTCTGAATTTGAGGAGGGGTAAGGTTTTCTGACTTCCAGAAAAAAACCCTTGCGTAGTTACTTTATAGTAGCTAAAATACTCATTCAGCGAACTGTAAGCACCTTGATGGTTTTGAGTCATAATACAGCAACCTTAAAAATCAGTAACTCAGATTTCTTTTCATACTAAGTTGCTGTTTTGCCTAACACAAATTGTATTTCATGATTAAGAAATAAAAGTAGTATCTGCAGACTGTTCTCCTTTAACAGATTTCTGTTCTAAATCAAAATGAGACTAGTACAAATTAAAAGTAAACAGAACATATTTTAATCACAAGATAAAGCAAATAAATGGAATTTTACCTGTTTATCTTTAAAAATAATTAGCAAGTGAAAACAAAGTTAACAAAAACTCTCCCAAAGCCGCAATTTAAGAGAAACCAAAACTAGAAATGGAGAAGCACCAAACACATTACAAGAGCATGAAAACAGAGAGAGAAGAGAAAATGACTGCTGAATAATCTGGTGAGGATGAAAAATCCACCCTTGTGTGCAATGTGATTATTATTCTTGGAGTCAATTTTAAAAACAACCATGTGATGGTCCCAAGTTTCTTAAATACATCTTAATCTCGTGACATACAGCACTTCTCTTACTGTACCTGAAGGCACCTTGTTTTGGAGATACTGTTACTGTATTATGAGAAACAGAGTTTCATTCTGTTACATTACCATATGTCAAAATCCCATGGGCCTCAGCAAGTATTATGAAACTATCAAGTTTTTCTTGTTAAGCCATCCATGGGCTTTTAAGAATCTTAAGAATTTTAAGGGTGAAGACTTCGGCATTTGTCTCTCCAGTCATGAACTCTCACTGCCACAAAATACTTGCTCTCATTTCACTTCAAGGACAGATCATATCCTGGAGTGGGGAGGCCATGAAAAATAGAGGATGTCTTATGGTGGAACCTTCACTGAGAGGCAGTGATGAAATCAACTCTCCTGCACTATACAAGCATACAGTATTACCTGCTCTAACATATCCCTTCCCAAAGTAGTTGTGCTTCCAATAACTACTGTTTGTACAGAATTTTCCTAGGGAAAGCAAGGAGAGCATTGCTAACGAGAAGAGAGAAACAAAGCATGGCCCATCTCTACCCCCTACCTTTCCTCACCAATGGAGTGGATAAGACAAGCACATATAGCTAACTGCAGCTCTGGGTAGAGGATGACAAATGCTGAGGCAGAAGGAAGAAACCACACAATGTAAAAGCAAGACAGAGAACACAAAGAAAAGAAAAGAGTGCAAAAGCAAAGCAAGCCCCAAACCAAAAGCAAACAAAGAAAAAAATACCCCAACACAACACTAGCACTGCAGACACTAGCAATATTAATATGTTTTTTTTCTTCTTTATCATGTCCATAGTGAATCTTATTACTGTATTATTGAGTATTAGTTCTTAGTAGCCTTTAAAGTCAGTCAACTGTCCCATACTGGAAATTCTGATTAAGAGTGGAAATCTATCACAACACAAAGCTGTTTACAAATATATAGGTATCTTTTCAACACCATAAAAAGTTTTAAGTGTTAATATCCACAACGAAAAAAATGGTTTAAAGTAAAACCTAGTTTCATTACGGACTTTCCCCAATCCCAAACTTTAAGCTTGTCATGGATTGATACAGTTTACAGGAATTTTCATTCAAAGTCAATCCTACAATTTAGAATGTTTAAATTTCCACCTGGAATTATTCAAATGTGATATAGAAAAAAATGTCACAGGAGGGTATCTCAGAAATAGGATTTAAATAACTTTTGAATTAAAAAAAAAATAGTTTAATGCTTTGAACACACTTATTCTACTTTCCTACATTTTAGTTGTCTTCAGCCGAAAAGAAGTTAAAAATTTCTGGTCCTAGTTAGATACTTACCATGATACCACCACTTTGTTTTCTTTGGATTCTTGTTACATGTTCTTACATAAAATGAGTTATCTGGAGGTCGCCTCTGCAACAGAAGAAAAGACCTACAAATAATCAAACAATCCTCATATTGTAAAACATGAGCTATTTAATAAGCTTATGAAAGGTTACCATGTGAATGCAGTGAAAATGAGGTAACAGGCAGGACTAGACCTTTTTCATCAAGAAAAATCTCTTAAAGATCCAGGTAACAAATTCTTACTGGAGATACTCCAAGAAAAAAATTAGTAAAAAATATCAAACAGTTTGGTGATAAATAGAGGGAGAAAAAAAATGAAAAAAAGGGAAAAAAACCCAACAAACAAACAAAAGAAACCAACCCACAAGAAACAGCTGTTGCTCAAAAAACCCCCCAAAACTCAATTCCTTTGCAGTTCGGAATCTAATTCTGACGCATTACATCCAATTCCCATTCTAAGGATCAGCTTCTTAGAGTGGGTGAACAAATCAATTTAAATGTCTATATCTGATCAACACTTCACATTCTTCAGTTTTCTTCATAATTGTCATCATTATACAAAACTCATAGGACAGAATACAATACAAAGCCATTTTGGGGTGGTTTTTTGACTACATATATGACTAGGACTGATTGGGATGCAAAATAAATAGGCATGTTTGGATAGCACATATGGACAAGCTCTGACCACATCTAACTTCCACAGACATTTCTTCTGCAAAAGAAATGGTCAAAAGTGAAAGGGCTATCTCTTTACGAAAAGGTCTAAGGTATTAATGCCAAAAAAGCAGCTTAGCACCATTTACTTCCCTGAAATTAAAATAACCAAGTTCACTGAAATTGTACAGATGCAAAGTCTTAGAAACATCTGCACTGAAGACGTTTCACAAGTCATTCCACACTGCATTTAGAGGAAGGATAATTTTACAAAGAATTGTCCTAAAGCATGATTGAACTTCACAGTTAGTACAACTGGAAGGTTTCCATCCACTACTCTTCTGCAATAATGATATATAAGCAGGTTACCATGAAAACAGTGGCAAAGTACTTACTGCACTGTTTATTTTGCAGTTCTAGCTTAGTATTTTCTCGGTAGCAGAAATGTAGATACAGTAGTTTTGCCTATTTTAGAATTTGAGAAATGAAATTTTCACTTTGTAAAGTAGAAAATTACTAACTTTTACTTATTCTACTTCAACAGTGCTAAAAAAGCCCATACCTTTTCTTTGCAGCTGGAAAGCATGCTAATAATGCTAAGACAAACAGATTGCACTGAGAGGGCTGGAGACCAGTCTTCCGTTAGAATGGATAAACAGATATGACCATTGCTATAAACATGAGGATGAACAGGGATATTGTCTCCAGTAAACATGACCTAAAAAAAAGAACAAAAATAACTAATTTATAGTCCACGTTTTAAATAAAACTGTATTGGTTTGGGGAAAAAAATATTATCTTATTTAAGAAGCAGGTCTGCCATTTTCACTTATACTAAATAACACACTTTATCATGTTGAGTTAATTCAATTTTGGAAACTATTAAGTGAAATGTAAAATAAACAATGGAAGCCTAAATAGCTAGTGAGGTTTGGAGTTAAAGAAATGGTTAAATAGAGGGGATTTTCTATTAATATTTACACAGCATAGAAAAATGCAAAGGTAACAATGTAAAGACAGTGCAATATCTTGCAGCCTCAGTGTTCTACGCCCTAAAGAATACAGTTGTCTAGCCAAAACACTGGATTTTAATGATTTTATAAGCCACAATACACCAAGAAGCACAACAAGATTTACAAATGAGTATTTCTATAATCCTGGACATAATAGAAATTAAATTCTGGACAAGTCATCCAGGTTCCAGCTTGAAGAAAAAAAATTAAAATGCATCAATCTTATTAACTATAAATAAAGGACTTGTGAAACCAAAGTATGTTACCAAATAGGAAATATTTTTAAAACATTACTTCAAATGGAAAAACTTTTATTTGACACAGGTGAATATGGAAGAAAAGCATTTAGAACCTTAACTCCTCTCTATTAAAAGATACTATCACAGTCGAAAAAAGGCTAGAAAAGCAATTTTGACAACTACTGCTCTTACATCAAGTTTTTGTCAAACACATCATTGGTTCAGGACCAATGGAAAGAGAGTAAAAGTGAAATCTTCATATCAGTATTATACTCCTGAACTCCTCTTCCAACTCCTTTTATGCAATAAAAACATAAATCTCTACTACTCGTACCTGTAATACCCAGCAGTTTCTTAACTGTTTCTTAAGCATTTCTTAAGCTATGTAGGTATGCATACAAATATGTAAACATGTACACAACACACCCACCTCATCACTGATGACAAGAAGCAACACCTTCATCATATAAGAAACAAATTAGAGAGCTTAATTCTTCTGCAAAATGGCAGACAAGTTTCTAAGGCATAAGAGAAACTGGATGCAGAATGATCTTTCATAGATCTTTAAACCGGTATTGCTCAAGCATTGAAGGGTTTACCTTCATAATCCTGTAATGTGTTTCACTTGTAACTAATATCCTACTTTTACATGAAAACCTGAACTAGGCAGACTAGGTATGTAAAAGCATGCACACTATGACAGACAACATACATGTCAAGGCAGAAAACAACCACATGATTAAAGCAGCAGAAGTGAAAACTGTCAATTCACAGTAAACAGATTTGCAGGAGAGCTAATTATGACCAAGAAGTTTGTAGTACAGAATGACCCTACTGCACAGCAATGTTTGAAAAACTGAAATTCTAGCCATCTAAAACAATCAAGTATCCAGTACCTAAATTTTTAATTGCTTTCTGTGATAAAAATCAGTGTAGATGTGTGGATCTAATTTGTTTCTTAACAATAAATTGCACAGAGCCACACACACAGGTTGGGTAATGAAGACAAACAGTCTGGAACAAAATTAAACTGGCTACTCTCTTGTGGATCACCTGTAAGTAGTACCTTGTAAACCTGATGAGGTGCAGAAGTACACGTGGCCAGTTTGTTCTTTAAAAGACTGAAAGTCACCATCCTAGTGTTTATCATGGTACCTAAAAATATGTTAATTTTTATGGCTTAAGTGTCTCTCACACTCCGTGCTTCAGTTTTAACACCAATGAGAGAAGTTGCAGAGATCACTTCTAGAACTCTGTGCTGAAACAGACAGGATGAGAATTAAGGCACTCTTGCTTCTCTCCTTCCTTTTTCAGAAAAGCAGGGGTGACAGCTGACCACTACTCTTATCAGCCATATTTTGAAACATTTCCCTCAGGTAATGGAGGAGTGGATGTACACAGCACATTCTGCAGTCTCTAAGTGCTGCTGTCCCTTCAGTTCTCTAGGTTGTCATGAAAGCAACACAGTATCTCATAGCTCAGTTACAACACTATTTGCAGGCCTCTCAAACATGTCATGTATCTATGAGAATCCCTACCAGAAGCACAGTATTTCTTCAGCTGTATTAACAATGGCAGCAGAGAAGATGCAAGAGTCTTAAAAATCAACCAGAAAAAAATCTATGTTGAAAGTAAGAAGGGATGAAGCAGCAGTTTATTGTTTACTTGGCTCCTACATCACAGTAAAGAGGATCTTTCTACTTTACCCTGTGTTTCACAGGACACAAATATCAAATCAAAGAAGCCTCCAGTTTACACTACTTTCATTTGTCCAAGCAGACATCAGAGCCCTATCCTTCATTGGAGAGTCATTTTTAAAGAAAAGGCATCTGCACAATGTGTTTAATACAAATTAAAGTAAGTGAAGCTCACATGTGGATCCCTATGTGGATGATACAATACTCAGCACATGTCATACAGCTGTAACCCGAAGGCAGCAATAAAAGAGAAAGAAGGCAGCAGTTACCTGAGGCGAATCAAAAGGATATCGACTACTAAACTTAAATAAAAGCTGAAATTTCTCCCCTTCATAGAGTGTTCCTGGAGCACCTTCCATGTCTACAATCCACCTAAGGAACAGGAGGAAAAGCTGTTAGCATTGTGGACAGACAAATTAATACTTCTACTCCTGGAGCACAGGACTCATCAAATCAAATATCAATCACAGCCAGACCATCTAACTTCTCTTCTAACACTGTAACAATCACAAAGGTGGGCAACACATCAAGCTTGTATTTGAAAAAAAAAAAAAAGCTTGGTGTTTTGCATACAGGCACTGACATAGTGATTCAAATTATAAATGTAATTATGACTTGAACTACACACAGACCTGTCAGTTCCCAAGAAATGGCTGTTAATGTGAGACAACGAAGCTGAAATAAAAAACCTGCTTGAAAACTTAACAGGTTTGGAAGGAAACAAATTAGTACACATTCTCTTTTGTGTCGTTTTACTTTTCTGTCAAGGAAAACATCAATACAGTTTATTAAAATGAAATCTGTATCCAAGGAGAAAGGGCAAAGCTCATCTTGTACTTACATCTGTGAAAACCTCAGAAATTAAATGGCATCTGGCAGGTGATGGAACCAAAACTGGAAAAGTTAATAGTGTCAAACTTTTAAGGTCCCAGCAAATACAAACAGAACCAAAAAAAAGGATAATTTGATTTTTTAATGAAGATAACACCTCAACATATCAGTATTCTTTTTCCTCTGCTTCTGTTCCTTCCACCATAATAACATTAAAATAACTGACAGGTGGAGTTGTTGAGGAAGAGGGTGGTGGTGGTGTACGTGGGGGTTTTACTGTTGTTTGGTTTGTGCTGTGTTTTTTTTAATACACCTAACACCAGATGCTTTGCATATTGTTCAACACATACAGCAACACTCTGCTATCGAACTTCTAGAATATTGGAGTTCTACTGCTGACCACTTAATACCATCCTTTGCAGCATCACTTTCCCATTTTTGGTTGTTCACCTTTGATTTTTACAAATCTAAGCAACACAATAAGGTAAAGAGACTACAAAAATACTCAGGTAAGGTTTACATCAACTCCAGAAAGGCTGCTGAGATTTTGCAGAACAGCAGTGTACTCAGAAAAGTCGATATCTCCAGCTGGCAGCGCTGATGATCCTATTCCCAACCACTCCATCCTCCTGTCATATATACTTCTCCCTCTGTATTTAAGCCATGCACATTTTTTATTCTCCCCTCTATCACTCTTTGGGGTTTTTTTTTCTGGTTGAGTTGTTGTTTGTTTTGGTTTTTGGCTTTTTTGAGAAAAACTGCATATTTAATGACCTCTCACACCCTTCCATGCTAGCACAGTGACGGCTGTACAGTGAAGGCTGATGAAGTATGTTTTTTAACGTATTTTAACTTTGTGAAGATGCCTTCAATTTAATCTATGGGCACTCCAAACCACTTATCTCTTCTTATGCCTTCTGCCTTTACATTTATACACACAGTGCACCAATATTCTTTAGATTTATTGGTTCTTGTGATCCAGAACTTCCACTTTCAAGTTTTTAAAATAGTTTACTTTACTAAGTAGAAAATAACTTTGCCTGGACATAGCTCCTTTTATGGTCAAGGAATCACTAGAACCCATATTTCCTGTGTGCTTTACAGTTTAGCCTTCTCAAATTTCTAATCCTTGTATATTTAAAATAAAAGATTGCTCAACATTTTAAATGACCCAGTTACATCATGGGATCCAACTATTTTATTCAACATCTATAAAACCCAAGCAAGTATTGCTGCACAAATTTTTAATGCAACCAGTTCAAACTGTTAATTTGATTAATGATCTCAAAATATGCTACCTGACACCAAAAACCCTCAAAGAGAAAAAAATATCATTTTACTTGTGACAGGAAGCTTCTAAAACACTGACATTTTCAAAATCTAGCATGACGGTAAATAGGAATTTTTTATGTGCAAGGTATTGAAAGGTATAAAAGTCATACAGGGCAGAAATTATAATGAAGTAGTACTCTGGAAACAGAGGTATCCTTTTCCATCTGCTCTAAACTTTGATTTAATAGTTTTTTGTTGAAATAAGCAAATACTACTTGCAATATTAGATTGACCCATTTTTGCAGAAAACTGGAAACTGCTATTTCAATTTGTTTTAGTCATATTCATCTGCATGAAGTATCACAAAGGCCAGCATCATTTAAAAAGCAGTGAGTGTTTAACTCTGTATATATGAGGCTCAGAAAATCCTCATGTTACATGGTCTGAGTGCCACCACTCAAAATGCAGATGTGAAAACATCAGAATTCAGCTCCATGTTTAAGCTGCTCCATCAACCAGTAACACAGCCCAGAACAGACAGCCTGAGATCATACTCTCACCGATGTTTACATGTGCTAAATTTTTAACATTTATCTAAAATTAAATTAAGAAAATTATGAGAAAAAAATGTCAACATAGTCTGAATCTTTTTTAATTGACTGAAATTAAAAATAGATTAATACCAAGAACAACCCCTGTCCATTTCAACACACAGAATATTTTAACATGTTTCTCTTCCTGTTTCATAAATCACCGGAAAAGCCAAGGCAGGGGAAAAAAGTGCAAACAAGTGTACCCAGACAACTTTGCTTTTTAAGAAGGTTTCTCCACTTGCTTTAGAGAAGGAAGATAACGGAAATTAACAGCTATGACATATATTCTATTCAAATATCACATAACTCTAAAACAGCTACTCCATTATTTCAATAAATCTAGAAGGGTATCAGAGGTTAGTAGCTATGAAAGATTGTTAAATTATTTTATTCTACAATATGCAGAAGCTTTTACCAATTGACAGTTTGTTAGACAGTAAAATACCTAATAAAAATTTAATACATTCACTATCCTGTTCCTGAAAGTGTCCAACACATTACCGCAATATGCTTATTAAGCAGAACAATTTTTCATTGCCTAGACTAAAAGCCAAAATTCGCAATGTTACTTGGAGTAAGTGGTGGAAGTATGAAGGGAATTACTTAGTCTTTTCAGCATGATAGCAGATATAAATAATATATATACTTACTGTGTAATTGAATTTTGTACACTCTTTTCATCTAGAGTCATTCCTGGAGGTGGATCATTTTGAAATGCCAATAGTTCTTTTTGTAATCGTTTCTATAAAGAAATTGCATGGAATATTTGAAATACTAAATAAAGTTCAACAATAAACATGCACACTTAAGTACATTTCATCAATTTTTGAAAGGTAAAAGGAATTTTATCTGACAATTTAAAAACAAAGTGAAATTGAAAGGTGAGAGAAAAGGATGACTCCCCTCCTAAAAATTTAACTGAAAAGACACAGGCAAAATAAGTTACAGGCTTTAAACTTACTTTTTGGGTAAAATGCAATGGCACTTACATTTGTAACACTGCAAAGGGAAGCTGTTGCATTACAAGCTGCATGAAGGCATAAATGATTTTGTCACATTACAAAGACATCTATGGGAGCTCTACCCACAGCAGCAAACATTTCATATTTACACAACAGCATCAGATTTACAATTAAATCTACAAGACTTTAACAGCACAAGTTCCTCCTCTAAGTAATCTAAGACATTTCCATTTGGCATCTGTGCAAGCCTTTGCCTTGTTCTAAGTCACCCCAGAGGACAGAACAGAAAACTAAAACATGACCATTCGGATTGCACAACACAAACGAAAAACTTTATACTAACTGCATCTTAGAACCTACAGAGTCATAGCACTTATTAAAGTGTTATCCCAGCAGCTCAGGTAATTTTTGCCTATTTTGACAGACATAAATTGAAAACTGCAACCAGCTGTTTCTATAACACCCACCAGAACTGTTTCTTACGATCTACTGAGCAAGGGAAATGCAACCTCTGTGAAGCTGTCATTGGCACGGCTCTCAGAGTCTATTTTCTCCATATAAACAATTACCCAATATGTTTTATCATTTCCAAGCCATCTAGATGACAAAAAGTTCAAGGCTTTCTCATTTCTACTGTCCTTTTTCCTGCCAACAATTTTAAGGTTTACCAGCTACAAGTTCACTTCAACCACACTACTGGGAAAAATGATCTTATACTCCAAAGGAAGAAAAATATATGGTTTGGGGATTTAGTATCTCACTTCCATTAAATACCCAATTTTTTAAAATATAGGTTTACCACAGGTTTGTAGCTGTTTTCCAATGCTTAGTAGAACTTTAAAAAAATCCCCAGGGGAGAATAAAGTGTTGATTTGTCAACACAGAAATGATTCAGTATCTCATCAAATATCTTTGAAATCAAACTACAATAAATTCAACCACACAACTCATAAAGAAAAGGCCCTTATACATTCACAATTTACATTCTGAAAATACTGAAATAACTTTCTGTCTCTATGAAGCAGCCCTGAAAACTTCCTTGGGTTTCTAAATTCAAAGTCCCTACCTTGCACCGAGATATAATATAAACAAACTGAAAACCCCATGTTCACATTTTCATAAGCTATATACATTGCTCACACATTGAAAAACAGGTTAGAATCCTAGTGTTCACCTTTTTCTTTCTGCCCAGATTAAGAAAACACTAATAGTGTTTCCAACACCACTATCATGAATTAAAATGCAAAGGAGCAAAGTTACAAAACCATTTAATAAATCCTTAATTTGAATGGCAGAGATGTTTTGTAGTCAATTCTCTTTCTGGCATTCTCCCAGACTACCACCAAATAAACCTCAATGGCAATCAACCTGTGTATGCTTTGTCATGTAGAGAAATATTTTTGAAGTTCAGAGATGAGAACCTTATATGACAATGGAAATTCAAATTCCCCTAAAGAAGAGATTTGAAAACATTGGTTAAAAAATAGCAAAGAACATATGTATGTAAGAACAGCAAATAATTCAGAAGATCCATTTACTTATACATGTAGACCAACTATACAACTTTGTCTTTATAAAAAGGAGCCTAAAACCCATTTTAGAATTTAATTAAAATCAGCAACATTAAGCTATCAGTGTCTGTAATTTGAAGAGAGACAATTTTGTCTGTTCTGTATCCTAAAAAAAAAAAAAATTCAAATTACCAACACTTAAAATATTAGCTAATTTCAAGTTTGCACCTTTGGCCCTTTCTCCAGGAACCATCTTCTCAGTCTAACACAGACTCAGTCATTCTTTTATCCATCTCACTAGTGCAAAAATATCCTCTGTTTCACAAGTTTTTGGTTCTCACATACTACGTTTATCGTCCTTTCTAAAAAAAAAATCCAGTACCAAAGAATTAAAATGTATACTTGAACAAGAAAGTACCACTGAAGTGCTCTGTTCCTCTGATCCTAAAACATTTGCTGAAACTGGCATGAGGGCCTGTCCATTCAGCATAAATAACACATACAGACAACATACTGCTTCTCATAATTTGCAATTCAAAACAAAATTCAAAAAACGTATCCCAGAGAAATAGCAGGAGCTACTATTTACACTTTGGATCAAAAGTGTCACATCAAACAAATCATATTTTTAAAGACAAAAAGAAGTTATTATTTCCCTGTTAGCCAATTCAAAGAAGTACCCACGTAAGCCAGAAAAGGAAAGAAAGTCAAAGAAGGTATAACCCCTCCCATCAATAAAAAATCCTGGACAACTGAAAAAAACTGATGAGGAGAAGGCTATGGTACTCAGCTTTTTTTTTGCCTCAGTCTTCAATGGCAACCTCTCTTCCCACACCACTCAAGTGGATGGACAGCAGGAGGGAACGAAGTCCCTCCCACTGTAAGTAAAGGTCAGGTTCATGACCACTTGAGGAACTTGAATATAAACAAGTCTCTGGGACCCAATGAGCTACATTCCAGAGTCCTGAGGGGAATTGGTGGATTTAGTTGCCAAGCCACTCTTCATATTTGAAAAGTCATGGCAGTCAGATGAAGTCCCAGCTGACTAGAAAAAGGGTGAAAAGGAGGATGCTGAGACCTGTCAGCCTCACCTCTGTGCCTGGGAAGTTCATGGGGTACATCCTCCAGGAAGCTGTACCAAGACACATGCAGGACAGGGAAGTGATTCAGGACAGCCATCACAGCTTCACCAAGGACAAGTCCTGCCTGACCAACCCAGTGACCTTCTACAATGGAGTAACTACATCAGTGAACAAGGGAAGGGCTACAGATGTCATTTATCTGGACTTCTGGTAAGTCTTTGGCATGGTCCCCCACAACATCCTTCTCTTTAAGTTGGAGAAAGGTGGATTCAATGGGTGGACTGTTCAGTGGATAAAGAATTGGTTGGACAGTCACATCCAGGGGGGTTGGAATGAGATGATCTTTACAATCCATTCAAATCCAAACCATTCTATAATCAGTTCTATCTGACCTCTATTTGCAGCTCTCAGTGGAAATATCAATAAAACAAACAAAAAAATCTATGTCATTCCCTCATAAAGCTGAAAAAAGCATGTTCAGTAGAAAATGAATGTGTTTTCTATTAAGTTACAAAAACTCAATAACCCAGAAAAGCAAGACCGTAACACTGTCAGTGTTATAATGAAAACAATTTAGAACAAATAGATTTATCACAGTGAAATAAGGGAAGCCACAAAAAACCCTGACTATGATTATCTATTAAGCATGGGGAACTCCAGTGCAATTCTGATTAATGGTAAGTTCCTAGACACAGCTCCACACTGGAAGGGATGTAGAGGTGAAGAAACACCCACCTCTACTGGATTTGTTCTTGATTCAGAGCAATGTCCCAAACAAAACCAAGTTTCAGCAAAAGGCATTATTTCCTTCTGCCTTACAGTAACCATTCTAACTCTATGTCTGCCCAAAGAACCTGTATTCCATTATCTCCATTATACTACACCTTGACAGATTTTATGTACCTCAGCACTGCTCCCTCCCAAATAAAGAGGCTCTCACCCTAGAATTGCAGACAATCAGGACAGAGCAACAACTGCTATTAGAAATGGCAGAGAACTTCTTCATTTTTCTTAGCTCCAGATATACTGACTATCTGGATAATTTGCCTCCATATTTAAGAACTAAAGAAGAATCTTGTAATCAATTCCTGGATTTCTCCAGTCCTCAATGACAGGAATTCTGAAAGTGTTAAACAGTTCAAGTGGAAAAATGCTTCTAAAGATTTTCTAAGTATTAAGTCTTGCCACGACAGATACAAGTAAGGCAGTCTATACACAAAGATAGTTACTTCTATTGGACCAACTGACACACATTTAAGATGTGATTTAAGCCCATTATTTGTTAGGGGTTTTTTCCCCAGCTGGAATAATAAAATATATTCTATATTTCAAAACACTCTACTATTCCATTAACCACACCATACAAATTAATCAATCCTAATCTGATGAACATAGCTGGGTATCTTTAACAGACTTTCACCACACATTTTCAGAATTTGGGTTTTTTTCTATCAAACATCAATTCAATTATTTCTGTACAGAATAAGAAAGAGCTGCCTATAGACCTTTTCCAGAACATAAGAGTACTCAATAGCAACTGGAACAAAACCATAGAGAGCACAAATGGTCTACTAACCAGAATTCATTCAAACGGTGAAAAAAACATTTTAAGAGAGAGACTAAGTAATATTTAGAAAATAATCTTTAAATCAGCTTCTCTGGTCAATGCATTCCAGTGTTTCACTCCCATGGTATAAAATGTTTCTTTTGTATCTTCTTGAAATACCTCATGTTCTAATTTGTATCTATTGCCCTTTGTCTTCTCATGGTGGCTCTGTTTTCCCTTGATATCCTCCTATTATGTTGCTGTAGGCATCAGCAACATCTCTAATTTGCCTTCTCTTGTTATAGCGGCAGAAACCTGGCCTCCTTGGAGGTCACGTAGTTAGCCCCAGCCATCCTGCCTGTCATGTGCTGGACGCACCCCAGTACCTGTCCTGTACTGCAGCTCGCTAAACACAGCACTCCAGATGTGGTCTAGCACCAGAGAGAGGGGAAGAATCACTTTCCTCGAGCTGCTGGCTCCATGCTTGCACAGACAGTCCAATATGCAGCTTGAGAGAGTCAGAAAACTTGAAGATACTTTCCACAGATATTATGAAGGACTATTTTTTACTTCCTCTCTTTCATACAATGATTTGTCTCCAGTTTTGTCTCATTAATACAGAAACTGGATTATCAGGAGACTGATCTAGTTTAGAAAAAAGCTCTTAAACTAAGCCCTTAAAGACTAGATTCATACAGTTTAATTAGGAAACCGAGTTCCTTGTTACCACAGTAATACAGAAAACATCTAAAGTTTAAATTTAAAAACTTGAAATTCATTTCTCCTCAGTGTTGAATAGTATTTGCTGAGCAAAAAGGTTACAAAGGACATTAATTTTCTTACAGTAACACAGTCTAAACACACACTCTTAGCTTCAAGATTCGAATGTACTTTAAAAAAATGTGACTCTGGTATATTAAGTCCATACACAATAGCTACAAAAGGCACACTGCAACTGCACATTCATCAAATTAAGCATTTGAAAAGGAATGGTTTCAGCAGTGGAAAAGCCTTTCTTATATTCGACAGAATTATTGGTTTTGTTTTCACAAACATTCTAGAAAATTAGCAACAATACACATAGCAGGACAAAATATAACAGATTAACACTTTTCAGACAATTTTAACTCTCATTTGTAGAATGTTACAAATTTAGGACTTAAAGATACCTCTCCATCTTCCTAACATAAGGAAGTTATGTTAAAAGCCTTTAACATTTTTTCACATCACATTATCTCTTGCTTTGAAAACTGGAAGAATTTTCTTTACACTAAGAGATCTAAGTGGATTGAATAAATTATTGCCAAATTACTTCTCTTAGGCTTCATGGACACAAAAGAGTTCTTTAGTTTATTTCAACTCACATCTCACCTTTCCCAATCTCAACCAAACACTTTCAAGCCAATGCAGACTGCCCTCGAAATACCCTTTGTCAGGTTCACTCTGACAGAACCAAACACCCCCACTCAATCAGACACCCAGTCCAAACAACCAACTACAACTTCGATAACTTGTGAAGTGGTCTTTATGGTTTCAGAAAAAATAAGAGTCCACATGATTGACACCACATTTTTCTTGTGTGCTTATTCAAATGTCACACTAACATATGTGGAAAAATTTTGCACAGTCAAAATACAGCTACTGCTTCTCTTTCACAACAGCTACAGCCCAATAAGAGCAGCAAATCATGTTCATTCAATGCGATTTTTTTTTTCCTAAATCATCTGGCTAATTGTCTTTGCTAATTGTCTATTGTGTTCTATAGATATCAGAGACTATTTGGTCCAGTGATTTCCAGAAGTCGAACTTTCACATGATAGTAGAAAAACAAAAATAATATTTATCATCAGGAAACTCACTCAAAAGAATTGTCAAAAGTCTCAGATTCAGTTGCTTAAACAATTTAAAAAAGCAAACCAACCCACATAGTTAAATTTTAGTGACTGACGTAATATCCAGTGTCCACAAGATATTGAACCTGTCCATTTTGTTTGGCATGATTCGTCATCAATTCAAGTATTTGTGTCATCTATTCTTTGCTTTGCTTTCCTTTCCTATTTACAGGCTCATCTCTTTCCTCATCTTTCTAATGATTTATAAAATCATCTTTTAATGCTTTTCAAAGACACCAATTTAAAACAGTGAATCGTGAGTAGATTTCACTTGTATATGCTTGTCCCTTTAACAGTAATTACTTAGTTTCACTCTTCTGTTCTGTATAAAGCCTCCTCAATCTTTATGTCACTGAACAGGTCCTCATGTTGCCATATTGACTTTTACTATTATTCCTACTGTTTTCCATATTGAGACAGCTTGATACCATACATTACTATTTTTTTCTAAAAAGCTATATTTTTTTCCAGCTATATTAAGACATGCATAACTTAAGTCAATACCACAACTGATTTTGGCTTTTTCCTTACCATGAATCAAGAATATCATTTTTTAATCATACAGTCAAGTTGCTTTCAGCCTCTCAACCAGCTCTTTCAAGTCAAAATACAAGCTAGTGCAGCTATTCATGCCTCGAATAACCCCCAAACAGACGTTTTCCATACACTGATACGCTCTTGGGAGCTGTGCTTGCTTTACTGTCCTTCTCACATCACAAGACACTCTTTTCAATGCTTCTGCTAATCCATCATAAGATTTCATACAGAAGCACCTTTCCTGCTTGTCCACTCTCTATTGAGAAGGACTGAGAGAAAACAGGCTGCAGACTTACAGGGGAGTACATGAGGGATGCACAGGCAATCTAACTTTGATCTTTTCCTTATTTTTGAGAGAGAATCTTATGCTTCAACATTTTTCAATACAACTTTAAAGTAAACCAGAACTAAAAGGTATCAAATTGATAAAAACATTCACTATCTAGAGGGAAATAGAACAGCAGAGTAAGAATATCAGAAACCCAAGATTGGTTAACAGCACAGTCTTTCAACTAAAGGAATAATCACCTGCAAAAGGCAAAGAGAAGTGATGTAACCAGTAGCTTAGAGAAGTATTTTCAAAAAGGTGGAAGTCTTTCCTGAAATCAAGATTACTTATTCACCTATCTCAACAGGAAAGGGTGATTCAGGGATGAAATCAAGGAACACAGCTTAACACTGATCCAAGCATCACTTCCAAAGGAAGTTTATTCAAATACTTGAGACATGACTGACATAGCAATGTTTTTTATTCTGTTCTTAATTCTGTCAAACAGGATTTGTGCAACTCCTTCAATTATCCTCCACAGATTTTCTAAGGTAACAAACTTGTGAGATTTCTTAAAGCATACAGAAAAAAGAACACAAAATTAACTGGTGCCAGTGGAATAAAATTCCTGACAGCTCCCCAGACAGCTCACAACCACCTCTATAATTTCTATCCCAACAGACAGCACTCACTGTCTGTCATGGTTCCAGTTAAATATATGTCTGAAGTCAATGGCCTCTAGCAAAAATACACACTCTTCCTTCTCCAAACTGGCACACATCTTACTTGGTCGCCTCTGGAACTGGGGAGGTAACATCTCAAATGCCACAGCTGAATCCTCACTTGCGTTGATTCCTGGTGAATCACATAAAGAAGCAGGCAGGACAAAAGCATGTAAAAGGTGCAACACATGAAAAGGGAGAGAAGGCAGCAATACAGGACAGGAATTTAAAGGTTTTCAGTTAGAGTATTTCAGAATCAACCCTAGAAGCAGGTAGTTTGGTCACTGTGTACCACTGAGCTGGATGTTATAGCACATAAATGCTTATTAACAGATACAAAATTATTTCGCTGGTCATGTCCCTGTTAGTTACCTCAAGTGTCAGTAACCTATATTCCTAAAGGACATATGGCATCATCACCATCACACTGCCAGGGATCTTTTTTCTGATTCTACCACGAACAAGGGACACCCATGGACAGACAGGACAACAGATTTTAACCACAATCCCTCACAATGAAGTAATGTAAAGATATTTTCTTTACCCACCATGAAAACTTACCTAGCTCTTGTAGGCATGTGAAAATTACCTTTCTCAATGCCTTTAAAAAGGAGTATTACAATACCAGGAGTCTATTTTTGGTTCTAAGCCCATTGTCAGAACTCTTACAACAGCTTTGCCCCTCCCTGGAAAAGTGGAGCACAGAGAGTTAAAGTTTAACAGAGCTATGGGCAAACAAAAATCCATGTACAGTGAAGTTAGGGGGGTCACTACCAAGTACTACTTATGCACATAGAGCTGAGAGCACCTAGGCCAACCAGTGAGTGTTGCTTCAGGTAACATTTTATTCTTCATAACTGGAGCGGACAAAGCTTACATACAGTGGTGTATTGGCTCTGTTGATTAGCAGTAAAATATTAACACCTTAATCCAATCAAGTTTGAATGTGTGCCCATACTCCTGGCTTATTATCTCCTATGATTTGAAATTACAAACTATGAAAAGGTAAGTGATACAAAGAAAATAAAATTGCAATTCTTGAATACTTCACTTTTTGGTGTTTCAAGAAATGTAGCATGAAATGCAGAATGTCTTCAATCAGCAATATCTTAAAAGAGTAAACTAAATGATGAGCTATCTTAGTCAAATACTTTACCTACAAATAACCTATATCAGTGACTTTCTTTTTTACAGAGAAACAAAGTAAGAAGGAGAAAAGCCGAGTTGATTAAACTCAAAGCAGACTCAGCAATAGACACGATATATTAAGGGAAGTGATAAGAATTTGGTAGCAAACAGCTAGGGAAAAAGCAAAAATATCAGAGGAGCAGAAACCTACAAGCAGAGCAAAAAGTGGAAAATGGGCAAACGGCTTCCTTTCACTTCTGCTGGAAGATATGTTCCATTGCCACACCTTATTTCACCATTAAAACAAGATGTGATGGGCAATTTAACTGAAATGTGGTGGCCTTTTCACCTGGACTGGTAGGAACTCAACTAACCATGTCCAATAAGGCAGTATAATGATGATATGAAGAAACAAAGATGGAACACAATTTCACAGACTAGGAAGCATGCAGGACCAAAACATCTGCACTTGAATTGTGTTACAAACCTTCTATTCCTATGCATTCAAATTCCCTTCTCCTTGTTGCAAGAAACTGCAAGTGTAAGAAAGGAATAATCTTCCAAGGCCGAGCCTTCCTGGACACTGTAAACTCAAATATTAATCTGGCTCAGAGATCAAAGAGGAAGAAAATTAACTCATAAATAGTTAGAAGTTAAATATTAATCCCACAGGGGCTCCACTCTTCTATTTTATATTGGCAAAGGTGCTGCACCCTAAGGAGAACTAACAGTATTTCTTCCGTAACTACCAAAACTCTCTTCTACATCCAAAACCACCAAAACACTGTCAGTAATATGATAAAGTCCTGGCAAAGAATTTACATTTTGCTATGAGCTACAGCCTGTCACCTCCTCCCCCATTCAAGTTATAAAATGTTTCCAAAAAAATATCCTTTCTGTTTTGGAGAAGTTTTTACATGCAGGAGACAGTTACTGTACAGAGACAAACAGCAATCTAGTCCCAAAACAGGAGGAGCTGATAACAGGCTGTAATGACAGTGTTGTACAACACCACCATGTTGATTCATAAGCAAAGCTGTTGCTTGACTGCTAGTACAAGCTACTAGCCTGAGAGTGTAAGATCACTAACAACTCTATTTTCAGTATTTCGGTTCCTTCCATTCACGGGTTTCTTACTGAAAAGTGCCTCAAATCCAGAATATGAAGTTCTAAACACTGGGTAGATAGTTATGCTTTTCAAACTAAACTACTCTACAGAAAAAAAACCCCAACACATTTTAAGAAGTTTAAGTATTCCTGGAACTCATTGCACATTACTCTCTAATTAGAAACCTAACTGAAAATACCAAAAAGCTCTCAAACAGAAGAGAAACAACATCAAGATTAACAATGGTGACAATTAAGAAAAAGTAACCTGCTATACTCCATCTCACTACTAGAGAATGACAGTTCCTACAAATAAAAACCCCTTTATTTCCCAGTCAACCAGGTCATTCAAGAAAGTCCCTGTAGATTATATCCCATAATTCAGGTGAAATCATTTGCTCCAGACTCTCAAATACACAATCCAGATACTTGATTATCACAATCCTGCATGAATTTTCCTAACAAAGTTCTTCTAGTAAGCTTTAATCAAGGCCCAGAGGAGGAAAGATAGATAATTGTCTGGATGTGGTCAATTAAAGCTTCAGCAAGATGCTTAACAAAATAGCTCCACAAAATACTCTGTCCATTAAAAAGTAATACTGGGATTTTAGCTCAAAGAATTGTTTTTCAGTTTTATCTATTTTTGGCTGAATAGCAGGTTTTCAATCTATACTGAGAATGCAGAAGCAGATTAGTCTCCTACTCATTTCTAACAAAACATGTTAACATCTGGCAACCCAGTTCTAATGTTATTTCCTCAGACCAAGCCAGACTTCAAGATCTGAATATAAGGCATTTTGCACATTTCTCTCATTTTAAAGAAACCAAACGGCAATACATTAATATTTTATCAAGCTACTTACAATAAGTTTCCACCACTCATCTTTTGCTCGTCAGAGCATTTAAAAATTTCAAAAATCCAGTTATGGATTGAGGGTGGTGGGAGGAAGGATTGTTGATTTCTCAGTTTGATAACAGAATATTATTTTCATATACTCCAAGATATTCTAAAATATTTGACTGAAAGGTCAAAGCAACACTCCTCTTTAAAAAGGAACAATATGCTTGACTTAAACTCACTAAGAGATAAGATCAACGTGCAATCATAACTACAGTATAATTAAAGATAAATGACAATAACTACACACACACAAAGGAAACATTCTGTACTTCACAGTCTGAAAAGCTTTTTGCCAGATAATCAATTTTTTTACAATGAACCTGTCATTTGAAAGCAAATTAAGTGGAATCCACTAATACAGAATAAGATGAAACTGACAGCAAGTCATCTACTTTGTAAATGGAGTCTTTAAATGTACGGACGCCCAGCACAAGCCTCACACAGTAATAAAAGTCAACCACAGATAATTTTATCTCTTAAGGAAAAGAGTCTGGCAGTACTCTAACTGCTTCAGTTAAAGAAATGAATTTAAGACAATAGTGAAGGCTGGCACAATGAGGGCAACCGTATGTTTACCAGGAAATTTCTCATCCTTATAAAAACATTCCAAAGGTTGGTAACCAAGACAATGTGTTGTATTCTGACAAAAAGTGTTTTGGAGAGAAAAGAGGTAATATGTTTGAAGTAGCAAACAGTAACAAGATTTAAATACTCATCCAGTCCACATCCCTAAATATGACAGGGGGAGAGTTTCTGAGTTAAGAAAGGGCAAGGAAAGTGAATGGATTTAGGTTTCTTATTACTGGCCACCAATTCCAAATCAAGAAGAAATAAATAAACCAGTGTGAACAACTAGCATCAAATTCTATGAAGCATTTTATTCCAGCAGACTTTCAGGGACAGTATTTGCTATGCTCTAGTAAACTATTATCATAATTTATTGACATATATACAGATTTTCTTCTTGAGGCTGATTAAGCAGTACTTTTAATTAAGTTGAATTAAAAAAGATGACAAACAACTTTGTATTTGTAATCACCCAAGGAGAAACAATTATTTTTTAGTACTGTGTATGAAAGGATGAATAGCTAGTATCCCCAATGAGATCATTAATTAGCAAAAATGAGGTGTCTTACAATTCCTGACTTACCACCACTAACTTCTATCCTTTCTTTACTAATACATTAATATTGCTCTTAGGAAGGCAAATTATAAGGTTCCCTGTTCCCTCCCTTCTTTCCCTGTCATCCCTGATTGATACCTATTTTTCATGGCAGTAATTGAGGTCACCTGAGGAAAAACAAGCAAACAAAAAAACGAACTGCAAAGGCTTGCACAGATTCCAGAATACATTTTTGAACAAAGCAAACTAAAAAAAACCCCGAACAACTGCAAAGGCTCGAACAGATTCCAGAATACCTTTTGAAAGCCCTCTACTATCAAAAGCGGGCAGAAGACATGTTACCTGACCTTCATCAATCACAAAAGGTTGCTTACTGGCTCTTTTTACTTAAAACATTTAACCAACTTATTTTCATCCGCTTTTAATAAATGAAGTTGTAATAGACTCCAGCAAACACATAATACTATCTCTTCCTCCCTTCAAAAGACAGAAACTATACATCCCGCTGACAGTTCTGCCACAGTCTTTCACTACTTCAAAGCCATGCAAGATGCACAAAATTTTTGGCTCCAAGTACTGAGCAAAAGACCTTCGTCATCCTCTTCCCCTCTGCCCTAGTGGAAATTTTAGCCTGTAATCTGCTTGAAAGCTCATGTCTCAGCTGTAAACCAAGGCTGTGTGAGAGACATGATCTAATGATCTGAAGGCATCTATATTTGTTGCACACAGCCATAACTATGTGTAAGTTCAACGGGAATTGTGCCTTCTCTCTTTCACATTAATAGGGGCAATTTAATCTCAACCTCTGGGCATAGTCACCAGTGTGGCCTATCCCTGTATAATATACAGTGAGGATCCTTTAGTCTAAAAGTCTTAGCTCGGTAGAATTGGAGCAAACAATTAAAGAAAGTACTTGATCACCGAGTTTTGCACACTGTTTGAGCTAAGCTGCTTTAGCTTATTAATTACAAACTCACAGAGCCTTCCAAGGGAGCAGCTTAACAAGACAACATTCCCTGGCTCTTGCAAATGCATTGTGTTCTATTTTTCTCCTCTCAGAACTTGAATAGCTAGGCCTAAACATAAGATACTATAAAACTCTGAGCAAAAAATAGTGACAATCGACCAGAATAACTCTTCTTTACAACAAATACCTGTCTATTTTATTTTCCTGATTGAAACCATACACATATTGGTGAGATACCAATGTTCAATGCGACAGGCTGAAAGCATCCATAGTTTTTTACATTTAAGCTGTATAGTTGGTCTATTTGTAAGGACTAGCTGCTGATAATGCTCAGGGACACTGGTGTCAATAAGCTTTTCTACTGCTGCTTTCTTCCTCAGAAGTGAATTCTTCCATCCTAGCTCAAAAATTCTGCAGCTGCTGTGGAGCAAAGTATTTCCCAAAATTTTATTTACACAGGCAGATACACAAGCAATCAAATGAGACTCCTTAGGGCCTAAAGCCATGACTTTTATTTTATCTTTACTGAATAAAGACTATAAATTTTAAACTTCAGTTGATATTCAAGTAAAAACTTTCTTAAAAAATCCCCAATATTAAATTAACTCACCTTGACAAAAATCACAAAAAATTCTGTATTTATCTTATTTTACTGTAGCGTGGTTATATGCCAAAGCTAATATAGCAAACATCAGTACAGACTGATTACCAAAGGTTAAGTAAAGGACCAACAATCTCTTAGTGGACAGAAGAAATGATTTTTACTCTCTACTCATCCCAGTTTCAATTACAGTACTTGCATATCTCAGTTTAAATAATTACTAAAATTTTTATTTTCAATAGTATTTCACCAATGGAACTACTAAGTATTTCATGTTGTTATTAACTACCAACAATTTCATTATGTTTATATCCCAGAATTGGTTATATGGCTACAGTACCCACTCATTTTCTTTTTTTCCTCTTTGAAACAACACAAATAGCATCCCGTACAGTAACATTTAACAGTACAGAAGCAATGTGCATTACCATCCAAGTTCCAATTGACTGAAAGCTTTCCTCACTTAAGGTTGGGGCTTTGGCTTTTTTTGGAATGCACAATAAAAATAGTTTAATACTTTTCCTGGACAAAGCTTTTAAATAAGAAAAAATTATTGCCAAATCATTAAATAAAAACACTGCCAGTACTGAGCAAATATTGAGCAATAAGTAATTGTTCTGAGAACAGCTGCAAAAAGAACTTTCACCAACACTAGAAGCACAGGTAAAGAATAAAAGGAAGTGTAACCAAGAACGCATGAATTTTTTCTGGAGATTTCAGTGGCCTGTAAATATTTTCTTCATCCCCTACCCCACTGGCTGAAAATATTGGGGTGAAACTTGTGGGAAGTTTTTGTATTGCTACTAGTTTGCATTCTGTGATACAAGTTCCTTGAGAGCTCAAACTGGACATGAATTCTGCATTGTCATCTCACGCAGTTATTTTATTGAACAGCTGCTTAGACACACATTTTGGAAAAAAAAAATTCTATTGATGGAACAAGATTTTTCAAGTAGCAGTTTATTTTGGTCTGTGCATGTAATTTGATGGTGGCCCACCACAGCAGGTTTCAATGGGTAGCACAGAAGCACAGTGAAAGCTAGCATTCTACACTCTTTTATAAAGTTGTTTGTGTCATTAATTACATTAGCTCTGTATCAAATCAGATTTAAATACCTACACGTACAAGTCTTATGTGCCTAACTTTACAAAAGATATGAGAAGTTATCCTGATGGTAAAAAAACCTAAAACCAGTTCTCTAAATGTTTTCACAATTTCACAAATAAACCCAGGGTTTGTAGTAACCTGATATTAAAACTAAAAGGAGGTGAAAGGTAAATCGTAGTAATTAAGATGTCAGTATTATCAATAAAGTTAATATTTCAAGTTTATGATGCAAATAGTTCATATCTGCACATTGAGGGAAAAGCTTTAATTATTTAACACTTTGAACAGCAAAGACATTTTCTGTAAATTTTCAACTGAACTTCCTTGGCTCTATTTTTTACCTGTTCTTCTATTCATAATGCAAGTCCTGTGTTTCCAGCTGTTCTGAGAACTGTTTACTATTTCTTTAGCATTTGCCTTCAAAAGCTTCAGATTACTAAAGATGCTATACGAAAATTTTCTAGAGCAAATCCACTCTATTCCCTTGTTTGTCATTACTTACACCTTTTCAGAATATTTCTGTGGTTTTATTCCAGGAGAAAGTTGCACAAGCTTGGGCTTTTTCTGGGAAAATTCTTGAAAATAAGTGCTCTTTCTTTAAAGGCTTGTCGGGGGGTCTGTTAGCTTTTTTAAAGAAAAAATATTATTTGCCTACAGTTATGCAAACTGGGTTTAAACCAGTCCAGCAGTGGCAAATTGGTAACAACAGTGTCGTTAGAAAACAAAACACAAGATCTCATAACCATTGGCTTCTATTATTGTAGAAAAAGAGGGTTAAAGAAAACTACCACTAAAGACTGTCCACACAGACAAAAATCACAGTAAGTTTAGTGATACATACAAAGACTCACAGTCGCAAGTTTTACAAGTTACTGTGCATCCACTGAACTGCAGTAACTATTCAGAGCCATTAGCAAAAAGAGGCAATTTGTTACAAGTTCCAAAACTTCCCTAGTAGACTGACTAAGAACAGGTTAATCAGAGAACTCCCATAACTTAATCAGAGACTTTGCAGTAGATCTGTAAAAATAAAATGTAATTAACCTAGGGCATTATATACTGTTGTGTAAAATTAAAGCAGTTTAAGAAGTAACTAGAACTTACTTTGTGCACCAATGTATCTTTTTTATCAATAATAATAATATTGTCATAATAATAGAGTGTCAGACCACTGGTATAGTCAGAGATGACAATGAGTTGCACCAACATTTCAGGTAAACACTGGGTATTTAAAAACACTATACTTAATCAGGAAAAGGACATCTCTTTTTTGTGTCAGGCAACTTAGATATTAGAAGACAGCACTAATTATAATAAATTAAATTATTCTGAACCAAAAAACCACTTAAAATTATATATACCAGTTTCCTTTGTAAAACATTTTTTCACACTGAACACATAAATGTTAATTGATAGAAGAATTTAGAGCCTTGAAATCTCGCTCATTTGGGAGCATGTCTATGATAAACTTAATAATTTTACTGTTCACTTACTAAATTTTCATTTAAGCTTCCTGTTTACAATTCCTTTCCAATATGCTAAACTACATTATTAAATTAGCAGTTTACTAAACATAGGAAAGAGTAATTAGAGCATTATGCAATCAGGAACATATAGACAAAAAAAACCTTCATAAATCCTTGAATCTCTTATCAAAAGACAAAAGAACATCACGAAAGAAAACAAAAAGCGTCATCTTACAGCTGGTATTTCTAAAATGAAAGCAATTACACCATTAGACTTACCATGGCTGTAATTTCAGGAAGTGAGTACTACCCTCCACACATCTCACATTTAGGCAACATTTGTCATTCATGTATCCTAAACAACCTCACTTAATATGTAACCATTTTTTCCCCTTTACAGAGGGAGCAACAGGAATTAGGGTGAGGCACACTGTAGAAGGTCATTTACTAGGCCAGAGACAGAGAGACAGCACAGCTTTACCAAGTCCCTTTACAGATTGCCTCCTTCCCGGTTCACAGCTGTTACTTCCCTGCTTTTCACACAGTTTTATAAAAGATACTTCTTAATAAATTATAGCCTCTATTTTGCAGCTGAGCTTGTAAAAGTCTGCACATTAGAAGAAAAGCATTGAAAAAACACATTTTCCAGATAGAGCTAATAAAACCAAGGCAGATCAGACTACCTGCCTAAGGTACTGCTAAAGAAGAACATTCTGTACAGTATGTTCAACTTCTTGATGTCGTTTCATTTCAGTAACTCTGACACACCATGACACCATGGGTGGGAGGGGAGGGGGTTATGCTTCTAAACTTCAAGAGAAGAATTTTTATCCCATAAAGTTCAATGCTTTGACATTTAAACTCTTTTTGGCTATACTAAATCCAGGTTATTAGGACAATTAAACAAATTTCATTCATTTTGTACACTCCTTCTGTGCTGTTCTACTACTAGTGACAAAAACATAAGCTATACTGGACCAAAATGAGAGAAGAGAGGAGATCTAGATGATCCTAATATAAAAATAAAATGGAAAACTGCAAATATCCAAGGAAAAGCAGAGAAGTTGCTAGTTAAATAAGGACAGGGGCCACTGCCACAAAACCTAGAGATCTTTTCTCCTGCCTCAGTCATAATAAAGCACCACCCACTGAGAGCAGCACACAGTGAAAGTGATCCATTCTACCAGAGCAATTCCTGCAGCCCCTATTTAAGAACCCTTTCGGAGTAGGTATGAATGAATAATTCAGCTGGAAATACCTGTCAGGCAGCAACATGTTCCATACTACTGTACCTACAGCAACCCCATCCGGCCGAGAAAGCCATACGTTACCTGTCCACAGGGCTGATACTACACCGCAACCTCATTTTACGGAGAGAAAGAGAACCCCACGGGCAACACGCAGCCTGCCCCAGCCCCCCGTGCGGGGGAATTACAGTGCCGTAACCCCAGGAACCCGGAGTTGTTGGTCACGGTCCCCACGATGCCACCGGGAGGGTCTCCCTGGCCGCCCACCCCGCACGGCGTGCCATACATTTCCCCGGCGCCCCGAGAAGCTGCGGACCCCTCGGGTGCCGGGGGGCAGGGATCCCTTTGCCCTTCCCTCGCCTACCCAGGGAGCGGCGGCATCGCTGCCAGACGCCTCCCTGAGGCGCCTCTTCCCCCGCGCCCCGGGCCCGGTGCCTCCCCCCGCACCCGCCCCGCCCGCCGCCGTCGGAGTCCCGGCCTCGCCCCTCACACCCCTGCGGGTCTCACCTCCATCCCGGCGCCGGACCGGCCCTTCCCTGCCGCCACCTGCCCTCCCCGGCCCCGCTACGCGGAGCTCGACGCCCTCAGCCTCTGNTGCCCGGGAGGCTCCGCCGGCGCTGGCCGTGCCCTGCCCGCCCTCAGGCCGGAGAGGCAGCGGCGCGATGTCCATCCCCGCCACGATGTCCATCCCCGCCACCGTGGGGGCGGGAAGGGGTTGAGCCCCCGCCGGCTTCTGTGCGTGAAGGTTTTTAGAGTTGCAGTGTGCGTTCCTCCGGGCTCCCCTCACGCCTGGTGTGCCCCGGCGGGAGGGTCACGGAATGATAGAACCACAGAATGTTAAGGAGTGGGAAGGGACTTTGAAGATCATCCAGATCCAACACCCCCGCCATGGGCAGGGGCATCTCCCACCGGACCAGGCTGCTCAGACCCCATTCCAGCCTGGCTTTGATCACTGCCAGGGATCGCTGGGCAACCTCTTCCAGTGCCTCACCACCCTCACAGTAAAGAATTTCTTCCTGCTGTCTAACCCAAACCTCTCCCCTTTCAATTTGTCCCATTACTCCATGCCCTGTCACTAGATCCCACCACAGGTCGGCCTGGGGTCGGCGGCCGGCGCTGCTCCGCGGGCTCGGGGCCGCGGGGCGCTCGGCACCTGCAGCCGGAGAAGCGGTGCTGGGAGCCGCGGAGGTCGCGGCCCTCCGGGAGGGGCTCGCTTTCTGTGGATTTCCCTGTGTCCTACTCTGCCACGGATCATCTGATTTTCCTGCACTGGTGGTCCGGAGGTGTACGAGTCCAAATGAACGTGGGCGTATTTTAAGTCGGAGCATTTTTGGATCCTACGTTTTCCTTTCCTGGACTGGAATAACCCCTGTCCTTCACACCAGATGAATTTGCCATATCTGTGTAGGTGAATATAAACAGGCAGCACTCAGTAGAGTGACTCTGTGCAATCAGTAAATTAAACAACTTGCGGAAACACACTTCATAAAGCTGTTATTCCTGATATAGTATTTCAGACTCAACGGATCCTCAAGATAAACCTACAAAATGTTTATCCAAAGACAACCTATAAAATTTATAATCCCAGTGGTTATGTAAAACTAAGGATTTAACAGAGAAACTGATTTTGTAAGTCATTGTAATCTCCATCTCCCCACTGCTCATGCTGCACATTCCAAAAACACTGAAGTCCCTTTCTCTGTCCCTTCACCCCTCTCCTTTCTGATGATGTTAAAAAATCCTTGGGTCACCTCTGCTCCAGTGGCAGCCCCGATTTTTCCTTCAGAGATGGCCTGATAAGCAAACAATTAAATTATTGAACAATTGTTTGCAGTTTGTATTACCTTTGAAATCTTCTTTAGTTCTAGACCTCTAGAAGAGTTCTGCATCCAAAATCCTGCCTATCTTGTTCTACCGTATTATTTGGTGTGATGCAAGTACTACCTCTATGTACAAGCTTTACCTTCTCATATGCTTTTAATGCTTTGAAAACAGCTACTCGGAGGAAAACGAAAAACCAGCACAACATGGCATCAGCTTCCAACTTCTATCCAGCATCAACAGTGTCACTGATGTTAAAGCAAGCATACAAACTTTGGGGTTTGTTTAAAAGGCAGAACCCTTTAAGCAGAAGAAGGCAGCAGGAGTATTCTTACCCTGTGAGGTAGCTGCAGAAGTGAACATGCCCCTTGGCTTTGTGGGAATTTGCTGAACACAGAATCACTATATGTTGATTTTTGAGTAGGAAAGGAGATTAGCCTACCAAAAATAAGGATAGGAAAAGCATTGTCATGTAAGCTGTGTCCTGTACTTTGTCTTCTTAATTCAATTCTCATTCACAAACCATGGGCTCCTGATGCCATGCAACCTGACATTGCTCAACTGTGTTTTCCCTGGAAGTCAGTATTTATTACTATATGATTTTTGCAAGACCATTTAGGTTGCAGAGGCTTTGTTGCATTAAGCAGACACATAGACCTGGTAAAAGTTTCTCTTTCCTGCAGTTCTTCAGAACTAACTTAGGCTGTTACAGCATTAAGTGGAACATTTCTGTTTTACTAGTTGTTGTTGTTTTGCATGATCCAAACATATGTTTATCCTAAAATACATCTCTTAATGCCATATGCCACAAAGATAGCAAGAACATCAAGTTTAAGCAATGGACATGTGTTCGGTTATAAACATGGACATATTGACTATCTGTGTTGATGTAATCACAGCGAGATAAAACTGATTTCAAGCCATTATATTCAGTTTCTTAAGTCTCTTCCAGAAAACCCTGTTGAAGGTCAGAAGATATAAAGCAGCATCAGCTTATGAATGCCAGAACACTTCAAAGACTGCAAGCTGGTTTTGCACGGAAAGATCAGCTTTGTGGTCTTAAGCAAATTGTATTCAGTACAAATATGACTTCTACTCTGTAGTAAAGAAAAATTATCTCTGAATGAAAAGCCATCTTTGCAAAAAAAAATCATAGCTTTTAACTGCCCTTACGTTCAAGAAGTCTTTTTTATCTATCACACAGAGCTTTTCAATATTAAAAACAAGGCACCTACTACATTGTTTTACTGAAGTATTGTTTACCAAGATAACTTCATCTGTGCTGCAAATCCTATTCCTGAGGATAGCAGGCATGAAAAGCAAGGGGCAGTTTGCCCTGCATATAAATAGAGCATGAGTTAATTACTACCTACTCAATCTTTACTAGGTATGTAAGTAACTAAAGCATTATGCTGCAGCTGAAACTCGTGGGCAGAACCCCCCATCCCTGAATTCACTTTGAGCTTATTCTTACAGGACTACCAAAGGTGTCTTTTATCACTGTTGTCACATCTTTGTTTTTTAAAGTGTCGTGCAATGCCTAATATATACGTAAAACATTTTTTAGCTCCTTGTCATCATGGGAATAGGGCCATCTGGAGAATTATCCCTGTGTTCTATTGGGTTTTTTCCCTTTCCTCATTTCTTGGTAATCTGTCTTGCAGAGATGTTTTTGTACAGTGCATAATGCTATAGGGATTAGGGAATCAGTCCCATAAGCACAGTAAGAAAACAAACACTATTATCAGACTCCCAGAAAGAATATATGAATATCAGTATCTTCTTCTTAAGTTATCCAGTAATCCCAGTAAGGAAAGGCCCTAATTTCCAGAGAGGGTAAATTTCACTAGGAGTAGGTTATTGTAATTTGGTTTTCATTTCAGTGTTGACCTTCTATGCAAAACATAGAAGAAAACACTTCTGCAATTAACCCTTCCTAATCTGTTGCAGGTATAGAGATGGACAACACAATAGCTGTTTCATTTCTAATAAAGAAAGCTTTAGTATTTAGCTAATGCAGTCTGATCTTTTACCAGTCACCCTAAGTTTTGCCAGAGGCTTCAAGGATCAGAGTCCTGGGTCCCAAATATTCAAAGATTTGGGGGAAAGAGAAATTTAATCTGTTATCTTCATTATTTCAGAGGCTATCTTACACTGATATGACCAAATACATGATTATGACTCACATATCAAAAACATATGGAGCAAATAATGAAAATTGTACCTCCTACTAAAATTGTTTTGGTAAATATTCTTGAAGTTGACCTAAAAATCCTCTTTTCTTCAGAATTTGCATACCCTTATACTTACAGGAAAAATGCAACTAATGTTCAAACCGCATTTATTAGATAATTTTCTGATATACCAAGACAGTTTCACAAAGGTCAAATATAATTCTTGATTAGGGTTCCTATAATTTCACATTCCATTCTCTGTGTTGTCCATAATGTTTTCAAATGTCACTGAACATTTTTTTCCTCTGCTCTCACTTTTTTTCTGTATCATTTTTTATACACTGAGCTGTCACTACCTGCTCCTTTATGATTCCTGCTACTAAAATGACATGAGAGCTCAATTTCTTTTGCCTGTGTCCATTGTGCTTTTTAGCTTTTCATCTTGTCTCATTACACGGAATTCAACTGTATGTTCATGCTAACTGCCCTTATTACTCAAGTGGCATCACAACCGTAATCTGCAGAGCCAGGACATTGCATCTCCTGAGCGTAGAGGAGTCCCTGCCCCTCAGAGGAATTGTGCCAACTGCTTCTTCTGCTCCTACCTGCCAATTTAAGGAAGGGCACCTAGTTTAAAAACTCTGTGGAATGAAGATCTTCTTGTAAACAAGCTCGGTGCACCTGCAGAAACCATCAACTAAAGATGGAGAATGAAACCAGGACAATACTATATCAAGAATATAAAAGTACTTAATTGCACACGTAACTAAATTTTAAAATAGCCTAAACTGCTAGATAACTTTGAGCTGTTGAGATTTTATTGTTGTTTTATTCCTTTGTGATCATATAGGTTTTTCATCAACAGTGTATTCCATTTTCATCTTAGTTCTTAATAGTAACAGGCAAATGTCATTTCCATCCCAGGACTTTCAAAGGGATGAAAAGAGGCTAAGGAAAACAATAGTCTCACTTTATTCCCAATCTGCTACAAGTGCAGTTCCTGAAGAAGAAGGTAATCTTTTTCTCAGATGACATATGCCTCCATTTCTTCTCTTGTATAGGATTTGATGATTTTTCAGCCACTGGATTGTCTGTGCCTTTCATCTTACCCACAGGAAGACTAAACTACCAAAATAATTTCCATCAGATCAGAAAAGAATTTGTCATATTATGTGCAGATACAGTTGTAATTACTGCAGGGGAAGAAGGAGGACAAGGGGCTAGGGAAAGGACTAGAATTGGCTGACTTAGTAATATGCAGAATCACAGAATGGGTCAGGTTGGAAGAGACCACAGTGGGTCACCTGGTCCAACCTCCCTGCTCAAGCAGGGACATCCCAGAGCACATTGCTCAGGGTTGCATCCAGGAGGTTCTTGAGTATCTCCAGTGAGGGAGACTCCGCAACCTTTCTGGGCAGCCTGTTCCAGTGCCTGGTCACCTGCACAGTAAAGTTCTTCCTCATATTCAAGTGGAACTTTCTGTGCATCAGTTTCTGTCCATTGCCTCTTGTCCTATTGTTTGGCACCATGTTCTGTAATTACCAATTTGTAGTAACTGTCAAACCATGTTTTCAGGCACCAGTAGTCCTCTAACACTTTTAAATGCTATAAAGATAAATACTTATAGAGACAAAAGCTGTAAAAATGTAATGAGGACTGTGAAGGACCTATACTCAGTTAAGTAGATGAATGCATTTAAAATTTAATGTTACATAATTATTAAAAATTCTTCCACATCAAAAGCATCCACAGCCCGTGTGAGCAGGTTGATTACTGTGTCTGTCAAATCAAGTGTTCAGGAGCTGCTCAGTGCTAATACCCCCAAGATTCAAACGTAATTATAATTTAGTAATTTTATTTTACCTCTAGAAACTGTGAACTGGAGGCTTCTCAGGTGACTCTGAGAGTTACCTGAACAGCTAGTTCATGTTGTGGTTAGGAATGCACAGAAGTGACTCTGACTTCATAACCAACAAAAAAGATACTGATAAAGAATTTTCAAAATTAAGAAGGTGCTTGGTTTTGCCAGTCTAGAAGCAAGATAGAACTACTGGAGAAGAGGTATCTTGGGTAACCTCTACAGACGTGTGATAAACTACCACAGTTCCCAAGGATTGAGAAGCAATTCCTCCAACTGTGCACATCAGACTGCACACTGCCCTCACTGGCCCCTGCACACTACTTACAGAGCTTGCAGAATTTCATTTCACAGGCCTGTACACCAAGATGATACTGGTCCAGCCTCTTGGTTTATTTAATGTCCCTCAGGAAAGACAAGACTTCATATGGGATATGATTACTGTGAAACAGAGCCATGATATAAAAACAGAATGGGTGAGCAGTTGACTATTTCAGCTGAGTATTTTCAGAGTTCTCTCCTTAAGTCATAGTTGTTTATTACAAGCCAAATATCTGTGACAACTATGAAAGCAGCTTAAATGTTAAATATTGATATATCATTTTCATGTTTCATTTGTAGCAAACTACAAATAAATCTGACTCAAATGGAGTGTCACTTCTGGAAAACATTATATGTCAGCTTAGTATGGTAATGCAGGAAGCTTTCCCCTGTATACAAAGAGAAAATAAATCCTTTGTGCCAAATGCATTAAAATTCTAGATATTTTTCAGGCTTGGTGATACCAACCAAAATTGAGAACTTTTTATTCTGCATAACAGGCATCCCATTGTTTTGCTAGACAGAGTAAGAAGAATTTATAGCAACATAAGAAAGGAGTTATGTATTATTTATGGTTTTGTGTAGTGGTGATTTGGTAGACAGAAGTTTTCTATTCGTGTAAATAGGACACCAGTAGTATTTTTTTCATGGGAAGAAAAACCTTTGCTATGAATTCTCACCTGAAAAGGCAGTTTTAAACATGAATTAACATTAATGGAATTAACAGTATTTGTTTTTTAACTTCAAAGTAACTTCTGGATGAAGAAAGAAATGAACAACAAATAAATAAGAAATAGCATTAATCCATGCATGTATTCCCAAAAAACTAATCCCACAAAACTATCCTGATAACTAGTAACTTTAGCACTGAACTGTAGATTTTAATTTATCTAAAAGCACTCATGTTACTTTCACTGATCTAAAAGGCAGTGCATATTTCAGGGGCAATTTTAATTTAATTTTCCAATTCCACCCTCAACAAGTGAGACTACAAAACATTACGTGACTAACATCTTGAAAACTGTCTGATTACAAAAGTTCAAAAGGATAAACGTTGAAGAACTCCATTTGTCAAAGAACAATCATGATCTTGCAATTCTGATCTCCTCCCATTTAGCGTGGGAGGAAAATCCTGTATTCTGTAAACATAAAACAGTAACATGGTAATGACAGAGAGATAGATTTTTTTTTTTAATCTCAGTGACCTTTCTCCCATAGAAGAGAAATTGCACAACCTACATTTCAGATGCAACACATGCAAAGCTTTATTTCATGATATATAACACTTGTTAAAACTCGATAAAAACTCCCTGTTCTTTTCTGTGCTGCCTTAGTGATGACACTCAAGCTTCACAGGTGACTGAAATAAACACGGAATCTACTTTGTGCTCTTTCCTAGCTCATCCAAACATTGAGCCACACAGGCAGTTCACATCATTGGCATCTTCCAGTAAAATTACCATTTAATAAATTACATTGAAAAAGAAATCCAACTCAAATCCAGATCATTATTTGTCAAAATCCTTCAAAGGTTGAACTTTTTCCATGGGGAAAAATCCCTAAAGCCTTTTTTGCTTAAGCTTTAGTCTGTCTTTACAAACAAGCATCCTAGTTTAATTTCCAAATCCACTCAATCTTTAATGAGTTCCTACTATTTCTCTCTTACTCCTGCTATTTTTGTCTTACTCAGGTGTTGAAATTAATTTTATATCACAGCTTCGACCCTTAGTTTTTAGGTAGGGGTAGTGCTACTTCTCATGTGCTTTTGCTGACTCTGCAGTAACTCCCTTGAATTACACTGCAACATTTGAGACCTGACAAAGTAAAACTAAGAATACAAAACATGGACTAAGAAGTTACCTTTCCTGCCCCACTATGTTCCTTGTCCACTTAATCACATAAACCAACAGATTTAGGCAAGTGTTGGGATCACCCTTTCAATGGGCAAAGTAAAAAGAAGAAAGAAGTAGTAGTCACTACTGCAATTTAGGCCTGTGAAATAAAATACACAGTGATAAAACACACATAGAAGCAACTGATCTTCCAAACTTCCTACCGTTAATTGAAAAATGCCTTTTGGATATTGTGTTCAACATCTGTTGAATATAATGACACAGTGAATCCTGATGGTGAATCTTCCTTTCTTCAAGTTCAAAACCAAAAAGGAGTTTCATGTCTTGTGGAAGGGACTTCTGATCATTGTAGATGCACAGAGTATTTCACGTTGGGGACCATCAAAGACATCTTCAGCAGCTTATACATATGTAAATGATGACAAACCATAATGCAGCATGACTCTTCTCATTGCTTACAGTTAATAATCTGGAAGTTTTTATGACTAAATCAGCAGTTCAGCTTAAAATTTGAACCTCAAATACAGGACTACCTTTCTAAGTAAAAGGAGTACTATGGGACACTTCAAGTTTTCAAAATATCCCCAGCAGGATATCCTTGAACTACCCTTGGAAGTATCCTCTTCAAGCTTGTTCAGGAATACCATGCTTTTTTTAGTGCTCGGTGCTGAGAATTATGGATACTTGTAATTCAGAGCAGCACAAAGATATCTAAACACTTCAACTCTATGAAACTCTTCAGAATTATGAAAAAACCCACCACCTTTAATTTATACATGCAGCTTCACAACCTATTACCCAAATATTAATTACATAAGCATTTTGCTCTCCATATAGTATAGCCATGAAAATGATGATTCTGCATATGAACACTTCCTCTAAGAAGTCATAAATCAACAGAAACACAGGTTTAAAAATTTTCAACTTTGAAATTTATTTAGAACTCAGGGGTTAAGCGTGGTAAGTTTCCAATTGTCTGATAATAGCATACCCATTTAACTAGCATGGAAATTGCACTAATTCCCCCTGCCCCCTCCCCCTTAGAAATCTGGTTCAACAGACGGTGGTTTTGCAAATAGTGCACTCTAGGACACTACTGCAATTCCTGAGTGTTCAAAGCTACTGTATAATACATTAAGCTGAAAGAAAACCAACAAAATTATTATTCAGAGCTAAACCAGCTATTTTACCTTACTGCTGAAGTACAGAAACATAAAATGCAATGTATTTTAACAGACTTAAGGAAATTGTTTTAGACTGCTTAAAAAGGGGAAGAAAGAGAAAAAAAAGAAAAAAAATCACCATTTAAAAAAATGACATCCTTTTTGCCTTAGTTTAAAACTAAATAATTTTTAGCCTCAAGTCACTAGCCTCAAGACAATTAAAAATGGCCAGTGAACTTAAGACTCGCTCACACTGATATGTAGTTGTGACTAAAATATCCATGTTGGTATTCCTTGACCTTTTAGGGTATTCCTAGCGGCTCTAACAAAAGCAGCATAACAGGCTATCTCTGGTTTATCATTCTAGTGCTCTTGAAAATGAGTTACTAACAGCACTGACCAGAGTGCTTACACATGGAATTTCAGACCATCACCCTACAATGCACTTCAGCTTTACTGTGCAAAGCCAATCTAGTCACAAACATCCCCACATCAAACACATTAAATTGTGCCAAAGTATGTGATGTGAATAAATGTCAGCTAATCTATCAACGCACTGACAAATGTCAGCATTGTTTAAGCCCAAAATAAAATTTCTTTTGTCAGAACTGACCTCCTCCATGGGCAGACTGCATAGTCTATCTAAGTTAGTAGTTTTCATCCAGGAAAATCTCTTCCAAGTTGTATTTATGTTGACAAACAGGTTTAGAGGAGAGTTTCAGCCCTCTAAATTAGCTGTGAGTTAAAACATCAAGAAAGAGGTTTCACCATCAGTTGGTGGGATTTTCCCATGATAGACCCAATCACTTCTTGATCAAAACAAAGCTGAAGCAGTGGCGGCTGATGGAAACGCTAATTACATTGTTCTTGCATCATTTCTCATGATGCATTATTCTCATTTACAGATGATTTTAGCAGAAGGGTTCTTCAGGCTGCAGCTGAAAAAAAAGCAACTTCTTGTTTCAAGTTGTTTGTTTTTTTTATGGAAACTTGTTTTGAACAAAGAACTAATAGTACAGGCAACTGCCAGCATGAACTACCAAGAGATAATGTGTTCCACTCTAGTATTACGTCAGTGGCTTGCCAATCCTTTTTCCCCTAAAATATTTGTAAAAACATTGGAAATACCTATGAAATTTATAAAACAGCTCCTAAAACATCTGCTTAATGTCCTTTCCTTCAAATATAAAAGACCTCCACATTTTAGGGTCTTTTGCTATGGGTACAAGGGAGACTTCAAGAAAGAGGTAAAAGGTAGGACAACTTCTATCTTTTCAGTTGCTATGTTACAAAATTTAAATGACTACTACTCTAGAGATTAAATACAGAGTTTACATAAACAATCAGAACAATGGAAATAAACCATAATGAAGCCATATAAAATCCTTATCAGGTCAAGTGACAGTATATTAAGAATAACCACATATGTTATATAGAAGATAATATACACAGATTTTAACAGTTATTTTCCCCCTTAAAAGTCACTGTCAGTGGAATCACAGTCTTACTGCACGTCTATACTATGACTTAAATTAAAAGCCTTAAGCATTCTCCTACACACTCCACTTTCAACCTAAATGGAATATCACTGACAGTATACAAAGAGGGCACTTCTAATCTAGTTAGTGTAACTATGCTACAGGACAGCTATCTTACAAAGGAGATTAAGTTCAGATGTTTAGAAACTTTAAAAATAAGAGAAAGCTAGAAACCCTAAGCAGCTACTCAAATGTAACCATAATCACCTTTTAGAGACTATTAGACTAAACTCCAGTATTTGCTACGGTCATCGTATTAAAAGAAAGTTCTACCACACCTAAAGGATAAGGCATAGCCATCTACTAATTGGCATATTTGTTTATTTGTCTCAGTTTGTGAAAAGGTCCTTATTTGTGTAAGCAGCAAAACAAACTCCAACTGAATGATTGCTATATGCAAAAGAATTGAAGGCAATTGCCTCTGCAGTGAACTTTACAGTTCCAACAGCACACACGCAACATGCTATCTGAAAAAAGTTACTAACTGAACTACATGTATTAAATACTGAAAAAAGTTTTACATTTTTTATTATAATTTATTTTATTTAACAATCTAAGAAGTTTGCAGCCATCAGAAGTTCCAGTGCAATTTCGGGTGCAATTGGGAATTCAGGAATCTCCGTAGAGCTGTTAGTATAGCGGACCTTGTAGGTGAAATACATGCATACTTTGGATAGGACATGGGATGGGATCTCTCTAAAATTGACCTCATTTGTTTCATTTTCTGCAAACTGACCTGTAGAAAGAAAAAGACAACATAGAAGAACACCAAACCAGAAGTCAAAATCTCCATTCACTGCAAAATGAAATAACTTACCATATTAATACAATGCATTCTAAATAGACCTGCCTAAGTCTCACATTCCAGGGTATTAGATTCTTCATTGTAACGCAGGATGTGCCACATTCAGAGCCCTCAAGAATATTAAAACACCCAGCATCATGAAATGTTTATTTAGGCTGCAGCCTATCAACATTACTCTGAACAATTACACCAGAAATTCAGGTTTATCTCCAATACAGCTGATAGGTGCTCTAAAACTGTAGTATGCTTAGCTCTAAGAGGCATCAATCCAAATTTCTAGCTGTCTTATCCAAAGGGAAAAAAAAGGTCTCTAGATGTTTTATATCTGCCTATGCACACTTATCAGTAGTCCCTTCTATGATTCAGTAGCTTTGAATTCCTCAGTTTCAGGCAGATTTGACAAGAGGGTTGAAACCTCAAAGATGCATTAACTTGATAAGCTGTGAAAACAGCAGGGACAGGGAAACTCTAGTTGTACTGGAGCGAAGTTTACATGCAGTACAAGTTTATCCGTACTAGATATTAAAGAATTTATTCAGAATTCAAATCTCAAAACACACAAAGTACATTTGAAATTAGCTTTCTATAGTGCCTATACCCATGAAACCTGGATGATGCAAAGGTTAGGATCCTACAGTTAGTCCCACAGGATTTCTATTATTTTTGTCTCTCATTCCCTCACATCTCTGGACTTTCAACTCATTAAACTGAAAGACAATAAAAAAATACTAACATTAACTCCACACTTATGGGAGACTAGCAATGTTTAGCTCCCACTGTTTCTGAGGGCCATCTCCTTCTAGCTACAAAGCAGAATTTACTAATGTCTACACAGATTTGTCCAGAAATATCTGCATGCACTGAAGCCAATCTGGCTTGAATTTTAGTACAGGAACAGTTGGAAGCAAAAGAAGAAATGTTAGCATATTGGCCATGTCACAGCACTGAAACAAAAGACTTACACATCAGTGAAATTATGACCTACTGAACTAGACAGCAACAGTACTTTTCCTTGTGACCCATTTAACTTGTTGGTATTTATACAAAATATTCTTGACTGCTGAGTCCTTTACAGAGGCAGTTTCTAGCCCTCTAAGCAGGCTACTTTGCCTTTTATTCCTTCACACTGAATAAATTCAGAGCAGGTCTTGTAACTGTTCTTCCTCTTAGGTGTCTGGGAAGCTGACATGGACACAGAACACGTATTACATATTTTCAAATGCAACCATTAAAATGACAGCAGAACATTGCACTGAGAATTTTAATTGCTCAGTTTGCCCAAGTACTACTAAGTAATCAAAAATATATTAAACCAATAGATCTCTCCAGTAATTCCCCTCACCAGAATCTAAAAGAGAACATAAGAATGACCATATTCAGCTCCAAGCTCCATGTAGCTTCTGCCCATCACTCAAATGGACAAAGGTAAGCACACAGGATGAGGGTATAGAAGAGAGAAGGCACTTGCGCTAATTTCTCCCAGATCTCTCCCCACCCTTTTGGTCTTCAAAAATTAGTCCACACACTTCTTAAAACAGATACAGTCTCATATATTCAGTAACACATGAGGTCCTTCCCTCCTGTAAGTTTATGTACCCTCGTCTCAAGCTTTCCTCACTAAACTCAGGAACTCCTTGCCATAGGATGTTGTGAACATGCGGCTTTAACCCCAGTAGGCAGCAAAGCACCACACAGCCACTTGCTCATTTGCCCCTTCTGTTGACAAGGGAAGAGGAAAGGAAGAGTAAAAGCAACAAAACTTGTGGGTTAAGAGAAGAGAAAGGAAACAAAACAAATGATGCAAAGGTAATCATCATCTCCCATGGGCTGACTGACGACCAGCCAGTTCCCAAGCAAAAGATGGCTCACCTCCCTTTCTTACACCTCTCCCTTTTTTACTTTGGAGCAAGACACTATATGGCATGCAATATCTCCTTCAGTAGTTCAGATCATGTGTCTGGTTGTGTTTTCTCTTGCATACCTTCCTGTCTGGTAATGGGGTGGGGAAAGAGTAGGAAACAGAGGAGGCCTGACTAGCGTGCAAACACCTTTCAGCAACAGCTAAAACAGAGGTATGTTATTGGCTCTGTTTTAGTCACAAATCTAAAGCACAGGAGCATGTGACCTGCTATAAAGAAAATTAACTCCATATGGAATACCAGAAGTTCTGCCATGGACATTGCAATAAAGAACTACCAGCTCTCATTCGTTCTGAACTTGACAGTTCCATGTTTCATATAATACCCTCAAGTTCTCATACCATGGGAAACTAGTAGCCATGACACTGTAAGATCACTAACTCCCCAAAAGCGGAGCCCAATTTTAAGTCTGGTACCACAATGCCCCAACAGAGATGGGCTGTTCTGCTGGAAACAGGAATCAGGCAGGATGTGGAAAAGTTATCAGTTATTTGAACTTTTGCTTACTGCATGATAAAAATTCAAACTGTCCAAAAGTGAAAGCAAAGAATGTAAAGGTGCTAAGTCTTCTGTACCTACCTGGTCCACTCAACATAGCTTTTATTGTTCCTGATGTTAATGCATGCTCTCTTTTTACAATGAACTCATGGCCATCAGAAGATATTAACTTCACATACATAGCATCTGGGCCCTCACACCCACCGTATGTTTTCTCTTCTCCATCTATAATGGAAAAAAGATAACAGTTTCAGAACACAATATACTCACTCACATCACTAAAAATGCAGACTGAAAATACAACCAGAAATGAGACAGAAGCATTTTGCATATTTGAAGATGACTTTTCTGAACTAACCAGCAATCTGGTTTAAAGTATTCTTGCAAAACTTGGAATTTTTTTTTAATTAACATCCCTCCATCATCACATTCTGACATGATTTCTAAAATCCATATAGGAATGAAATTTTCCTTTAGACATTCTCAAGTGAACTGAACATGCTACTGCTTCCTTCCCTTAAATCATGTTTATCATACTAATACTTGCTAAAAGTTAACTAAGCACATATTTGACACTGAAAAATACAGGTGGCAAGGAAAAAAGTGCTTTCTGAAGCACTGCTAAGAATACAAGCAGTCAATATTCCTGCTTTGAAGAAATGACATGAAATAAGATTCATCCTCCCTTACTGCCCAACCAGACCCAGAACCATACAGCATCAGTGCACACCTGCGTTGTGGCCTTTGGTAGAAAGCATGGAAAGTGCCAAAGCATTAAACCCAGGGAGATTTGAAAATTCTCCCCACAGCAGCTTGACTGTGCTTTTTCTGTTTCCCTTCTGTTGCACTAAATACCTGCTCTCTACTTTGTTTCTCCTGAAGCCTTTATCCCCCTTCCCTTTTTGTTCCTTCTTTTATTGTATCCCCACAGTGCTACTTTTAAAAGCTGAATTACTGTTGCCAGTGTAGCAAATAAAACATTCCCCCAATCAAGTCACTGTGAGAATTTTAAGTTAAAATTGAATTATTATGTAGTTCTTGCCAATTTTAATAAAGCATTGCAGTGCCAAACTTGCTATAATACATTCAGAAAAAGCATAGATAAAATCAGAATCTGTCCAATGCTGTTTCATTAACCAGTCATTTGTCGAGGTAGAAACAACAGTTTCAGACATGTAGTCATATCACACACAGTGTAATTTATCAGTAATCAGTCCCTGTTATGATCTCTGAGCCAGAATTCAACAGGCTGACCTTAGTTAACAAACAAGCAAAGAATTATTTTAAAAAGTACACAGTGCACTATATAAAAGTTTAGTGTTAAAAAAGCCTAAAGGTAGACTTCTCCTATTTTATTTATTCCTATTTTAGCATGTATATTTTCAGGACTATGCACATTAAGCAAGTGAAATTTTTTGTTAGAATAAATACACTCTGAACAAGTCTTCCAATAAATTAACAGTCACTTGAGAAAATTCTCCTGCAAAACACTTGCAGGAATTCCACTTACTTTTGAGGCTACAAGAAAAAGTGACAAGATCAACATTTAAAGTCTTAGAATCCACCTCCTCTACCGATGTGAGAGAGAAAATGCTTCCAATCATAGGAAAACAAGAAACACTCTAAGATTGTGAACTTACCCATTCTCTTATTATTAAAAAAATGGTTTCTTTTCAACTGCAGATTTTGCAACAGGAGCGTCTGAAAAAACACAAGTAGCAGTATTTTGAGTCAGCAGTACAATTCTTAAAGTCCCCTTTACTTATTAGTCTTAATGTTCCCATAAACACTCTTCCAAAAAGAATATGATGATACACAACATGCAGTGTTGATGAGCAGTATGGTTTGAAAACAGGAAACCTATGAAGTTCATCAATGGGAAATGCAAACCCTCAACCTTGGCACCTCCAGGACTGTCTGGAAAGCAGCTTTGCGTAAATAGACCTGGGGGTGCCGGTGGACAAGTTGAACGTGAGCCAGCAGCACGCCCTTGCAGCAATGATGGCCACCAGCACCCTGGGCTTTATTTAAGAGCATTGCCAGAAGGTTGAGGCAGGTGATCCTGCCCCTCCGCTCAGCACTACTGGGACACACCTGGAGTGCTGGGTTCAGTGTGACACACTGAACAGAGTCCTGCAAAGGGTCACAAGGATGACCGAGGGATTGAAGCTCTTGTCATACAAGGTCAGGCTGAGAAAACTGGGGTTGTTTAGGCCAGAGAAGAGAAGGCTCAGGGATCAGTCTAATCAGTATGCACTAAATACCTGGCCTTCAACCTGTCCTTCACAGAAGATTGACAGCTCCCAACACCACCATCAATACCACCTAGATAATCTACTCCAGACATATAATGCAGGTATTCACACAGTAAATTAACCAGGAGCTTCCATAGCTTATATACTGATATGCAGCTTGCTGCATGTGTATTTCTCCATGGAAAGGAAATTAAAGTGTTAGAAAAATGGAACTTACTTACAAAACAAATCTGGTATGTTCAGATACAACTTTTATTTCTTTACCCCAAACTGCATCTCTGCCATGGAAAAGAAAACTTTGGAAGAGAAATTCTACCCACCCACCTGCTATCCTACAATTCCTTTCATATCAACAGCCACTCTGCAAACATTACCCAGTACAAATCAATGATACTGCTGTGTGCTCGCAGATTCAGGAAAATAGCACCAGTGATTCTGGGTGGTCTCCCAGCTGATATTCAGGGTTGAGGGCAGTCAAGAGATCAGACCACACCCTGCATTCGCTCCCTCCTATGTTTCTGGTAAAAATTTAGCAAAAAAATGTTAGCAAGCAGAGGAAGCTGCAAGGTTTGGAAGAAGTACTACAGATACCTCTTTGCTACTGCTGATTGCTTCACTTCTGCACAGCACTTTGATGCTGGTTTATTCCATCTCTCTTTTTTCATAGCTACAAATAGCAAATAGTCCAAATGTTTCCTGAAGCTTTCAGAAGAAGGCACTTTGTTATGAACACCTAATGAAACTACACACACATAACCAATAGTTTTTAGTTGTCTGAAGAGAAATGAGCAAAAATAATCCTCCACTTCCATTGCTGCTTTCTTTGAAAGTTATCCTGACTTTACAGAATTATCTTTTAAAAGTATTTTCCTTACCACTGGTATAAGGAACATCTTAATTTGTACTCTTGCAGGTGAAAAGTTCCTGAATATAAGGCACATTGAAGAATGTTCTCTGAGAGCCAATTTGTGTATGCTATAATACAGATTCCCTAACATGGAGTGTTAAATGCCTTCATTATTTTCATTAATTCCAGGAACTCATCTAAGGAAATTACATTTTGGTGCTGGAACAGTTGGGGCCCAAAACTGATGGGATCTTTCACTCTGTTTCAACAGATTTTTTTAAATGGAAATCAGTCATCTTATTGGAGATTATCTGTTGCTCAGGAACTGAAGAAATATCTCACATTATTATTTGTACTTTGCAGAAGAGGATCACTTGTACTACCTCTTTTTCTAGCCACAAAACCATGTGCTACATTCCAAAAGAGTAGTGAAACCACCTATGATTTATAAATAATAATACTTGGAAAAAAAAAAAGCAACACAGAAGTGATACCACTCTTTGAAAGTGTTAGTGATGATAAAATATGCCCTTACAATACAAATAATGCCACTAAACACAGGAGTAAAGGCTAGTTAGTGGGAATGAAGATACAGTAAGACCTTGCAAGGTAAAAGCATAACTTCAGGAGACTCATACACTGAAAGACTGAAAATTGAGAACTGAAAAAAAGTCTACACAAAAAAAAATTAGCTGTCACAAAAATATATACTAAGCATTTTAATAAATTAAATGTGCTATCATATGATTAGAGAGGAAAAAAATATAGTAATTAACAAAGAAGAAAAAAATTATCAGGCTCAGTGGTCTGAATTCAATTGTACTAAACAGTAAAATAGGATAAAAATGCAGCAAGCCTTAGTAGTTTTAGGGCACCCTGAACTAATTTAATATCTAAAAAATTAATCAGTCATTTTCCTTGGAAAAAAGGAAACTCAAATAAGATGCAATCTGGGCTCAGTATATCATCTGGGGTTAAAAATATGTGATGAGAGGTAATCTTAAAATGAGAAAGAACCTTCCTACAAGACTACAAGAATACAGTGAGGTGTTGCAAACATAGAGCAACTGGACTAGAAAAGAGCTACTAGTTCCTCCAAAAAATATGTCAAATTTTTTTTAAACAATGCTGCCAGAAAAGCATAGGCAGATTTGAATGAGACAGAAGTGGAAAGCATTGCAACACAAGCAGAACAAAGCATAACACAGACAAGCGACCAGTCTTGAAAAACTGCATACTACAAGGCACATGAAATTAAGGCATATGAAATGCAAGATTCCTTGGATGGACCAATACAATCTTCTTTCATGCAGTCAGGGCTTGTTATTTGGGGATATGGTCATTCTGTGGTCAACTATAAACTGATGCAGTTCTGTGGGGGCAAAAGAAAAAAGAAGGGTGAGGGACGAAGAGGCAAACCCACATTGGGGATTCCTTTGCAACAGAGATAGGGAATATTAACAATGTTACACACGAGCAACAGTTTGTCTGGAATACCATACACAATTCTGAATTCCTGTTTTCGAGAAAAAGAAGTTTGAAATACATGAACTACAGGGAGGACCTACTGATATGACCAAAGAGCCTGTTTATAAAAGAAAAATTAATCTTCCTTATTCAACTGAGCAAAACTGGAATGAAGATAAATATAAAAAATCATTAAAATAATAAACATCATCGGGAAAACTATGCCAACATAATACCTCAGTTTAAGTTCAACACATGAATGCAAACACAAAAAGGGATAAAATTTATAGTGCTATTCCAGAATCCAAGTTTGGTTCTGAATATAGAAAACCGCAAACATTCTATTGCCAAAAGTAAAAGTTGCAGAAAAGCCAACCTGCTTTTAAGAAAATGACATAATATGTTCCAACATATGATGCATGTGACACATTAGCAAGGGACACACTGAGTTTCACTCAGTTTCCATTCTGATGCAATAGCGTGTCATTAAAAAAAAATTCCTGAATACTATTAGCAGTATAGATTTATTCCTGACATAATAGCTAACAGCAAAGAGCCCAGAAAAATCAGAGAGCCAATGCAACAAATGAGGAGAAAGGAAAACAAGAAACTCAGGAACCTGAAAAAGCTAAAAAACCAGTAATGGTTCCTCTTCTGGATCAGGAAGTGTTCAGTCTGTCATGACATTCTATGAAGATCAGAACATTGTTAAAGCCAGAAAAAAATGCACACAGAAAATAAATCAAAAGGATATAGAAATACCTCCCACAAAATCTCACTTGTGCATATAGGGAGTATAAAAGGAATATGGAGGGAAATTTTCTGCACATTTTTTTTAATTGACAGTGGCATGGCCTTAGGTTTTAAATAATAGGTCAAGGAGAGTCAAGCAACTTTGTATGTTGTCTTCCAAGAAGTTATTTTCTCTCACTGTATTTCCAGTGTAATGTTTATTACAAAACATATCACTACATTTTCCTTCCATATAATGAAAGCAGCATAAATGACAAGACAATAGAAGAAAGAGACTGAGATTTCTGAACATGCCTGGTAACTACCTATATTTTAATTACTTTTCCACATTTTATAGTTGCCTGTTTGACTTCACCAAGACTACACAAATGCAGCAGTCAGGAAGAGAACAATCCAAGTTTTGTCAACATGTACTTTTTATATATTTTTGACTTGGCTATTTCAGACTCCTGCAAAGAACCACTAATTTATGCTGAATTACATTCACAATTCCACTTGCCCTTCCAGAAGCTTATGTGGCATTACCATAAGGTAGCTCAACTCCCTGACTTTAATCTCAAAAAGCACATATATTAGGTATTACTGTTCTTCTGCTTTCCTCCTTAAAAAAAAAAGCAAAAACTGCATTTATTAAGAGACAGTTTACATAAAAGGGATATGCCACTTTTTAATCAGAGGGAGATACAACAGAACTAAACCCAGCATATTTGGCACAGAAACTTCCCAACCAGTCTAAAAAGGACTTCCTGCTGCACAAAACATAAAATTGTCATTAGATATTAGGAACTGAAAATTGCCACAAGTTGCCAGCATATTTACACACACCAGGTACAATATAGCAAAATATCATAAACCTCTAAACCATGGCAATTAAGCCACACAAGGCAAGTGTTCCCGCTCCCCTACTTTAACATCTTTTTCTTACACCTCTAAGAAGAAATAGGATGGTGTAGTGAGTTTAGTCTGATCTCTTTCCTGCTTCTCTGGACCATCAAACGCAAGAACAAAACTGAAGCATGTCCACAACCACCCCAGCTCACTCCCAAAGCTGCACACTCATCTCTCAAGTCTGCCACAATTTCCAGAATATAATTTCTTTGTATGCCTTGTATGCCAATGAGTGGAATAGACTTGAAGGACATAGGTTAATGTAGCTGAACACACTGATCACTGCACGGCTTCCAGAATTCCACTGCTCTGCTCTCATTGGAACAAGAAAACTGAATCTATGCAAACGTTTCAAGCATTCAGATTCTTTAATCCCACAGGAAAACCCTTTAAAAACTCAGATTCTGGTTTAAGGAAATTCAAATGGCTTCCAGCTAATTAGCTGCACAACACACACATGACTTTTGTGTGCTTCAGCTGCTGACATTTGTATCCAATTCTGGAAAATGTGGCAAATAATACAAAGGCCTTCACCAACTCCTAGGTTTGTTTAAAAGCCAAACATGACATCTTTTGGTGTCATTTATATATCAGTAAAAGTTCATCAATTACCAAAGGCTGCTGTGTGTTACAACTGCAGCCTCCTACTGTTCAATCCCAAATTTTACCTTATCCTGTATATAACTTGTTTAAAAACACCGCTCTTAAGTTTAGCATTCATTGCTCAGCATGCATCAAAAAATAATTAATGTGAGTAAGGATCAAAGCATATTTAGAAAAAACATGAAGAGAAACTGGTACAGCATGATTTCCAAATCAGCTCATTCACTACTCCAATACTCTCAGGCTCTAAAATTCAAATTTTCTGGGACACACTGGAATGTGACAGGAAGGTAGCCTACATGTGAATGCCAGTTGAGATAAACAGGAGATGGGGTAGGATAGCATGCATGGAGTGCCAAAGACCTTAGTTAAGATTTCTTTTCCTATCTAAGGAAACTTTCCTTTTCAGTCATTCCCCAGAAAGCTTCAATGAAAAAAACCCAAAAACATGGGCAGGGGAGTGTTACTGTTTTCTTCCAAACTTACAATAAAAGCCCTGTACTGGACAGCTCTTGCCATCGGGGGAAAAAGGCTGCTGGCATGCTGCAAAATTTTACAGGGCATGGATTTCTGCCCTCTTGTTATAGACGTTCACCAAAAACTACTGTTATGCAAACTACCTCACAATGAAGATAACTAAATCCTGAACCTTTCTAGGTGCTAGGAGACTTGTCAAAATACATCAAAATTCCTTAAATTAATCTGACAAACTCCATACTTTCATGATATAGCTTAAGGATTTCTTGTAACACACGAGAATTGTAAAAACACAGCAAAACACCTGAAGCTGAGTATCCTTGAGTGTGATACTCATTTATCTCACTACAATAATAGTAAAACAATTAACAATATTAAAAGCCTTCACATTAAGACTATGTAAAACTATCTAAATCTCTTTATCACCCAGTCTAGTACAGAAAAAAAAAAAAAGAAGAAAAAGATCTCAAATGGCTTTTCTCTGACACAACAAGGAAAAAAATTAAATGTTGAAGTGCTAAAAGTTTCTAAAAATTATCTTAAAGCTCCCAGTGGAAATGTTAGCAAAGATTTTACTGACATAAACATTTTATTGATATAACTTAAACTCATTAAAACGCTGATCTCAAGGCATTAGGTGTGTGCCACATGTGCAAAGATGTGGCCAATGTACTTCAAGAAAACTAATTAACTCTTATTCCCCTTCAAAGTAACTCTTCAGTTAACAAAACATTATTTCTCCCCCAACAATTACTTTGGTCCTTATTATAGCAAAAGCAGAAAATTGGGAGCATGTAGGGGATTATTCAGAAATAAGTGCACGAAGTGGTTCTTATTGTAAAGGTCTCTCGCCTGCCTGTTTATCTGTTTTTCTGGTTTGCTTCCAAAAGCCATCAAAGGCCAAGTAAACAAACGTCCTGCGACTATTTAGGTCTCCTCAGAACTCAAAGCTTAACTTACAATCTACAGCACCAAACATATTTAAAAATATTTGATAAAAGTTAACCAAACTGGCTGTCAAAGCAAACTGCTAGCAGCACCATTACCTTTTCACACATAAATGTGAAGCCCTCAATAACTTACGAATGCTCAGGTTCCCTTGTATAAGAGCAGAACCTCCCTCCGAGGAACACACGGCACTCAGAAGCTCATTTCTGTTGCTACAAGTAGGTGTATCACCCTTTGCTTTGCTTACATTCGCTGACCATTACAGGCAAATCACTTGAGCCAGCACTTCTCACCTTGGCAAAACAACCCCTGGGGGCGCATTCTACATTTTTTCGGCCTTAACTTTTGCCCTCTCTCTACGGCCTGGCGCAGGAAAAGGGCGAACGTCACTTATGGCAGGAGTATGGGAGCGAAGCTCAAACCCAGCACTGCTCCAGAGAGCCCCTTTTCCGGAGGCGCCGGGATTCCAAGGAGAGTGTTTTGGGGGCGGAACGCGCCTTTCGCCACCACCTCGGCGGGAGAACCCCGGCCTGGCACCACCCCCCGTGCACTCCGCCGGCCCCCGGCGCCGNGGGGTGTCCCTCGCAGCCCCGGCGGGGTCTCTCTCCCGCGGCCGCCCCTCACCCGTGGGCGCCGCTCCCTCCGCCCCGTTCGCAGGGCCGCGGTGTCGGCCCAGCTGCCTCCGAGCGCTTCCGCCCGGGTCACGGGCCGCTTCCGGCCCCCCCGCGTCCCGGCCGTGCGGCGCCCGTGCTCCCGGCATGCCGTGCGCCCGGAGCGGTGCATGCTGGGGCGCGTAGTTCCCGGGGCATCTGCAGGCCCGCCATGTCAGGGCTCGGGGGTCTTGGTCAACAGCAGCTTAACATGAGCGAGCGTGTGCTCGGGTGGCCAGGCAGGCCAGTGGCATCCTGGCTTGTATCCTGAATAGGGTGGCCAGCAGGCCCAGGGCAGTGATCGTCCTCTGTGCTCAGCACTGGTGAGGCTGTACCTCGAGTCCTGTGTTCAGTTCTGGGGCTCTCAATTAATGCACGACATCGAGGTGCTGGAGGGTGTCCAGAGGAGGGTAACGGAGCTGGTGAAGGTTCTGGAGCACGAGTCTTATGAGGAGCAGCTGATCAGGAGGAATTTCTTCACAGAAGGGGTGATAAGGTATTGGAATGGACTGCCCGGAGAGGTGCTGGAGTCACCATCTCTGGGGGTGTGTAAGGAAAGATTGGATGTGGCAGTTAGTGCCATGGTCTAGTTGACGTGGTGGTGTCGGGCCACAGGCTGGATTCGATGGCCTCAGAGGTGTTTTCCAGCCCAATTGAATCTGGGACTCTGTGGTTGAGCGGCGCACGGGAGATGCTGACACGGCGCCGCAGCGCTGCCGGCAGCCTGGCGGGGGCGCCGCGGAGCCGGCCGGGCCCTTCCCGCGGGCGGAACCGAAGTGCGGCGNGCTCCGGGTCGCCGCCGTCCCCGCCGCCTGCCGCCGCGCCTCCGCCTCCGCCTCCGCATGGCTGCCGGGCGCCGCGCACCCCGCCTGCCGCCACCGGGCCGCTCTGTTCGCTGCCGCCGCGAGGCCCCAGCAGGTTGTGCGTGGGGGCTGTGGGGACCGTGTGTGGGAGCGGGAGGAGCGTTTCCGCTGCCCGGGGAAAGGGCGGCGGCCCTGGGATTCCTGGTTTTGCCCTTAGGGGATTTTGAGGAGGAAAGCGAGGCGTACCTCCTCTATTACCTGGAGTGCTGCATCCAGCCCTGGGGACCCCATCGACCTTTTGGAGCGACTGCAGAGGAGGCCACCAAGGTGGTTGGAGGGATGTAGCACCTCTCCTACAATGAAAGATTAAGGGAATTGGGTTTGTTCAGCCTGGAGAAGAGGCGGCTTCGGGGTGACCTAATTGTGCCCTTCCAGTACCTGAAGGGAGTCTACAAGAAAGTCCTGTAGGGAAAAGAGACTTTTTACAAGGGCATGAAGTGCCAGGACGATGGGGAATGGATTAAAACTGAGAGTAGATTTAGCTAATCTAAAGGAAGATATTTAGCTAATCCAAGATATTAGGATAAAAATTCTTTGCTGTGAGGGTAGTGAGGCACTGGAACGGGTTGCCCAGAGAAACTGAGGATTCCCCAACCCTCAAGGTGTTTAAGGCTGGCCTGGATGGAGCTTGGAGCAAACTGGTGTAGTGGAAGGTGTCCCTACCCACAGCAGGGATGTTGGAACTGAATGATCTTTAAGGCCCGGTTCAACCCAGGCCATTCTGTGNTCCTGTAGGGAAAAGAGACTTTTTACAAGGGCATGAAGTCCAGGACGATGGGGAATGGATTAAAACTGAGAGTAGATTTAGCTAATCTAAAGGAAGATATTTAGCTAATCCAAGATATTAGGATAAAAATTCTTTGCTGTGAGGGTAGTGAGGCACTGGAACGGGTTGCCCAGAGAAACTGAGGATTCCCCAACCCTCAAGGTGTTTAAGGCTGGCCTGGATGGAGCTTGGAGCAAACTGGTGTAGTGGAAGGTGTCCCTACCCACAGCAGGGATGTTGGAACTGAATGATCTTTAAGGCCCGGTTCAACCCAGGCCATTCTGTGATCAGAGACATGATGAGCACGGGTGCCGTAAATGTCTCTCTGCAAAGCTGTGTGTAAGTCGATTGCTGCCTCAATTCTCAGTAAGGGGGCTGCAAACATTTAATGCTAATTTGAGATATTTCTATGGAAAGTTATTAAAACAGTCAGGCAGTATATTAGTTGAAGTTTGTGGCATGCTTTGGAGTGTAACCTAACTTTAATCCCTGGTTTAAAACGCTGCGGTTAGGTTCAGGGCAAGGAGAAACGTTGTGGGGGTATGTACACGTACGTATATATGTGTATTTGTATATGGATGGAGAGGTGGATAAAGGTGTAGTACTGATGTTCCTTAGCCATGTACTGGTTTCATCTTTCAGGTTACATCTTTTCAAGGAGTGGCTGTTCGCAGCCTCAGCACATCCTCCCCTCATGATCACCCAGAACATGGAAGATTAGTTTATAAAGGAAATTTGGCAAAGACAGTGTTAGGTATGTAACTTGAAGTGGTTTATATTGCCTTTTTTGTTGTTGCTGTTTTAACAGTGTTTAGTAACTTTAAAAATGGAACATTAAAAGTGAGCATTCTCCTTTCCAAGTTTGCCGAAATCTGGATTGTCTGCACAGCAAAACAAATAAAAAAGGTGGTAGTGGTGGTGCTTGGTTTCTGCTTCTCTGCTTGAGTTTGCAGGAAGTTCTGTTCATTTCGCTAACCCCTTAGCCTTCTTTGGCTTCTCTTGCAGCCCTTGGGCTGCAATCCAGTAAGCGGTGAAGATGAGCTATAACTGCTGTTTACATTCTGTGTGCTTGGAAGTGTTCCTGAAATGCTTCCCAGGCAGACAGGTATTATGATGAAATGCTCCATCTGTAATAAGACTTCTCTAATCTTTCTTTGGCCAGTTAATGTTACAAAGACCTAGTGAAAAATAAAGCCACTGGATGTTTTCTGATACACATCTTTGGAATGTGTCCTAACAGACTTATTTGTCACAGCATCTTGGGCTTCTGGTTCTCATGGTGGCTTAAGGACTGTGGATGGTCCGCAGCACTGGCTGCTGTCTTTCAAACCACGTGCAAGATGGGTGTGGAGTACTTGTTAATTTTTATTAACTCAGGGTTTATGCATGGCAAAGAACCTCGATGACTTCTTTGTAATGCGCACTGAATGTCAACATTAGTTGTTGATGAAGAGAGAAATTCCCTGTCTGCCATATCTTCAATGAGCACCATTACATGCGTCCATGAATGGAGTCAAGTCTCATTAGAAATCAGTTTTCCTGCCTGTGAAGTAAAAACTTCATGTGTGTGCATAACAGCTAATAACTGACTGCATCACAGAAACAGAGCCAGCTACCAGCTTTGATAAACCCAACATGAACATAAAAACAAATCAGAACAGTAGCAGTGAGACAGGGTTGAGCTTTCAACGGTTTCTCTGTGAGCTTAAAAAAAAAGGGAAACGGGTTTTCAGTAACTTCATCAGTTCAAGTAATGGCATTGTTATGTGGTAGAAGAATATATGTAATTGTAGAGAAAATATTCCTCATAAGTTTTAACCTTCATTCTCTTTGTTTTTTTCCTTTATGTAGGTGTGAAGTTTTTCTCTTACTCCACCAGCATATTCAACCTGTTCATGATGCCCTACATCATGCTCAAGAGTGGTATTGGAGTGGAAAGTCTGCTTGTCCAAGCTGCCTTTTATGGGTTGATTGGGGTTTTTACATTTGTAACACCGGTTACTTTGCATATCCTTACAAAAGGTTACGTGATCCGACTCTATTATAAAGATGAAGTGGACACCTATACAGCCATTACCTACAATGCCATCTTGGCAGAAAAAGCAACTGTTTTCCATCAGAAAGATGTAAAGATTCCAGACATCACCAAGATGTTTACAACCTTTTATGCTAAAACGAAATCAATGCTTGTTAATCCTACGCTTTTCCCAAATCCTCAGGATTATAACCATCTCATGGGCTATGACAAGTCCTCATTCTTTAAATTTGAGGAATTAGAGGAGGTAAAGGAAGCTGATGAAAGGAAATAAATTGAAGATAATGTCAGTATCATTGTCCATAATGCAGTACTATATATGTGAAAGAATGTAAAAATCTATTACACTTGCTTAAGTATCAGGTAGCTGGAGTTTTCCGTATGCATTTTGGAATGTATAAAAGGAGACTTCTTAAAAAATACTACAACCAATGTGAGGATTTCTTTAGAGTTAATGACATAAAATACAGTAAAAAAAGGAGATGCTTAGACCTGTCTTGTGCTTGTTTATTCTTGGTTTGATTTTTATTGTTAGCTCTCCAGAGACCTGTAAAATGCCTGAGCTGTGTGACAGTCTCACCATCTCCATGTCAAAAGAAGCTATTCATAATAGACAAATCATCAACACTCATTACCTATCAAGTATGTAGTTAGGCTGTTAAGCCTTAAATATTGATTATACTTAATACAAAAATACCAGGCTTTTTGTCACTGCTGTTGGTGGTGTAAAGGGAGTGAACATGGCTTTCTCTTCCCTTTGTGAAACCATCAGTAGCCAGAAGGAGTCTCTAGAAAGCAGACAGGTATTCTTGTGAATTCCTGCTACAACCTCCTCCCGAAGGAGGGGAAAACATGGGAAGAATGGCTGTGTTGCAGTAATCTCTAGCTACTCAAAGCTACTTTGAGGTTTCTTAAACTAAAGTCCCACTCCGAGCAACCCTGTCCCCAAAAGTGGAGAGCAAGAAGCCTCTCTTCTTGGGCACAGGAAAGCACCGTGGCATAAATTTGCTCTGTGAGCATCCTACTGATAAAACAGGTGCTGTTTTACTTAAAGAAACTTAAAGAAAATTCTAGCAGCTAGTGGTTAAAATGCATTCTGTCAGCATTTGTGTAAGGTGGGGAAGCAATCGTGCCTTTAAGAAACATACTTCTTGATTTTCAGCACTGCAAAGAAAGCCACCTTTCACTCAACTTAAAAGGGTTTCAGGTCTTTTTGTGGTACTAGACTGGTTCTTCTCCCTTGAGTGTATAGAGGTTGGATTTAAATTTTTTAGCCCAGGGCACATAAACTGACAGATAGTTGTTTTCAAATAATGAAGTGCCTAAATATTTTGAGTCATAAAAACTACTGAATCGAAAAAAGACTCCAAAATTAAAATTAATCCTTCTGTGTTAGCAGTGCCTTTTGTAATAAGAAAATCTGATGCTTGCTACTAGTCATCCTGATCCTCCAAATAAAGAAAAAATTGTTATAGCTAGCTTTCAGGATATTTCCTAAATTCTAGTTGAAAAACTATATTTAAAAGTCTAAATGTCTTCCAGAACTATTATTTCAATTTCCTTTTGTAGGATGACACTACAGATGATATTAAATCGGTGGTTTTGAATGTTGCTTTTCTGACTGCCCTCAATGAACTTGCTGAGTAATCAAAAATATTTTTGAGGCAGTTCTTTTGTGTTGGCACAGCTATAATTTTAAAAGCCTTATTGAGTCTCATTAAGCCAGTATCATTCCATGGGTAGCAATAATATATAAATAAAATTTTCATAAATTATATTGAACGTGTGAGGTTCAAATTATATTGAACAAGCAATTCTGATCACCTGGTTGTACTACTTGTCCTCATTGAAATGATGTTTTACACCTAGTTAAAAGTAATCTTTCTGTGTCTGATGCATTAACTCAGTTCCTTTGGTGCTTTCATTGAAAGATGAGGTTGACTTGATCTTCCAATGCCAAATACAGGGAGAATCGGAAATAGAGCTTGCAGGAGAAGGTGAAGGAAAGACTCCATAATTATGTTTATGTACTCCATAGATATTGTTTTTTATATTCTCATTTTGGGGTGCTGGCGAGCTCGGAGCTACCCCCGTGGCCGTGCAGTTCCCTACGAGTTTGAGAATACCTTTCTAGCCTGCTGTGCCCGTTCCCGGTCTGCCCTTGCCGGCAGCTCTTAGCGAATGCAGCCACAGTCCCAGGGGGTCCCTCGGGGCACCCCCTCGACCTCCTGGAGCGAAGAAAAAAGGCGAGACGGGAGAGCCAAGCACGTGGGGTCTGGTGGTTGTTTATTGTCTCTCTCCCATATACTCTCTCTCCCTCTGGCTCTGCCGCGTGGTTTTTCGCCGGTCAGGGGTGGGGCGGAGCCACGGCAGCCAACAACCAATCAGAAAGGGAGTTCCCAGCCTGGGACTGCCCTGGGACAGCCGGTTTGGAGTCCCTCTGCCCTCCCGGTGTCTATGGTGCCGCCCCCACCTCTCCATCTGGGGACAAGCTGTGTCCTGGCTGGGGCTGGGCGAATTCTGCCCAGCCAGGACAATACAACACATAGGCAATATGAAAATCCTCACCTTTTTCTTCTGACTGCAAAATGTTTACATTTCTAAATTTGAGATTTGGCCAATTCAGAATTAAGCAGCATGAGTAAGATATCTCAATGCCAGTGGCTAAGTTTCTGTCTATGGAAGATAAATATTATTTCTTCTGCTTGTGTTCTGGTAGTGAAAAGAAAGTTAAGCTAGTAGGTGGCTTTCTGACACACAGATGATTAAAAATAATATTAAAGAATCCAGAATTCTGCCAGAAGATAGGTGATGATTCTGGCTGTGATGTTGTCTCAGAAAAAAATATTTAAAACTTCCAATCTGCAACTTAAAAATAATGGGATAGTACTTTTATATTAGGAAAAAAGAAAACCAGACTTACTGAAGATACTCAATATACCTGCTTCTGCTTTGTTTGCTGCTACACTTAGATTGTGTACTTGGAACTGTAGGACCATTTAGGTTGGAAAAGACCTCCAAGATTATCAACTCCAACCATTAACCCAGCACTACTAAGTCCACCACTAAACCACGTCCTTAAGTGCCTTTATACATATTTTAAATATCTCCTGGCATGGTGACTCAACCACTTCCCCAGGGAGCCTGTGCCAGTGCTTGACAACCCTTTCAGTGAAGAAATCTTTCCTAATATCCAGGCTAAACATCCCCTGGTGCAACTTGAGGCTGTTTCCTCTTGTCCTATTGCTTGTTACTTGGGAGAAAAGACAGATCCCACCTTGCTACAACCTGCTTTCAGGTTGTAGAGAGCAATAAGGTCAACCCTGAGCCTCCTTTTCTCCAGGCTAAACAACCCCAGTTCCTTGAGCTGTTCCTCCTAAGACTTGTGCTCCAGAACCTCCACTAGCTTCTCTGCCCTTTTCCGGACACACTCAACACCTCAATGTCCTTTGTGTAGTGAGTGGCCCAAAAATGAACACAGGATTTGAGTATACTTGCACATATGTGACTGGTTTAGATCCCTGGAATTGTTGAGAGCAGTTATTCACATTAGAATTAAAATGAAGGGAATTTTAATCCAAAAATCTAAATTCAAGATGTGTTTCTGCTTTGCTCTGGGTTCTGAGCCATCTGTCTTAATAAAGATATTTTGTAGTGCATTGTGTGCATTTCCAAGTGGGAAGCTCTGAAATGCTTGGTGTCCTTCTAAAGTAGAAAATGTGCATAAACCAGAACAGACCCTCCTGCTGCTAACAAATCCTGCAAGAGAATCAACTGTGGTGTGAGTGTTTCAATAAACAATTTACTACCAGGTAATTCCCAAAGTCTGTTAGCTCCATGTCTGTTTAACAACCCTATTAATGATGTGAACTACCATTTTTTCTGGTGTATTTTTCTTCAGTTTTATACACTTGGTGAAAACCAGTACTAGTTGCAGAAGTATTACTACCTGCTAACATTTTTGTCCCTGGAAGTTGCTGATATTTCTTTGGGTGTAGGTAGCTTGTACACGATATGGAAGAAAATTTATGAGATCTAGAGAATGTGCTTGTACACATGGAGGTTCTGAAGGAAGTACTGATGTAGAAACCCAATTTTCTGAAGTAAGTAATTTACAAACTGTCTTATTTGCAAGGCAATGCCTACCATGAAGGCTGACAGGTCCTGCAGCCTTTTCAGGACCAACCTATCACTTGTCCATAGCAGCTGGGTCACATATCTTACCCTGGTACCAGTTTCACTCAGTCTGGTGTGAAGAGCAGGAACATATCAATGTGTATCAGGAATAGTGTGGTCAGCAGGACCAGGGTAGTGACTGCCCCCCTTTACTTGGCACTTGTGAGCCCACACCTCGTGTACTGTGTTCAGTTCTGGGCCCTTTAATTCAGGGATGACATTGAGGTGCTGGGGTGTGTCCAGAGAAGAGCAATGAAGATGGTGAAGGGTCTAGAGGGTAAGTCCTGTGAGGAGCAGCTGAGGGAGCTGGGATTGTTTAGCCTGGAGAAAAGGAGGCTCAGCGGGTGCCTTATCACTCTCTACAGCTAGCTCAGAGGAGATTGTAAACCAGATGGGGGTCTCTGATCTCCCAGGCAACCAGCAACAGGATGAGAGGAAATGGCCTCAAGCTGTGCCAGAGGAGGTTCAGGTTGGACATCAGGTGGAATTCCTTCACAATAGGGGTGTTTAGACATTGGAACAGGCTGCCCAGGGAAGTGGTGGAGCCACTGTTCCTGGAGGTGTTCAAGCAAAGACTGGATGTGGCACTCAGTGCCCTGGTCTAGTTGACATCGTGGTGTTTGGTCATAGGTTGGACTCAGTGATTTCAGAGGTCTTTTCCAACCTAGTTAATTCTGGGATTCCGTATGAAATGACTGTAGCCTCCTTCCTAGACACATTCTTCCTATCCCCTTCCAGCCTTAAAAGCTTCCACAAAACATCATAGATGACTGGTTTTTTTCTTTTTTTTTCCCTTTGAAGAACAGTTGGGATACGTGCAAATTTTTGTTTTCAGTCTTTTACTACATGCTATTTTCTTGCAGATGACCCTCTCCCTTTTCTCAAGTTTTTGGCTTTGTCCACGTTATTATTCATTAGTCCCTATCTGTTCTTAATTATAAAGTACAAAGCTCCTTGTCATTCTTTAAACTTATTTTTTAAATTAAATTATCCCACAACCATTATCCTTTCCTTGCAAATGTAAAATTTTTTGATGAGAAAATTACCCCCTTTTGATACTTCAAAGAGAAATCTTTAAATCTCTGAGGTACTTCACACTCCTAACCACACTGTAGAATTAAGAGGTAACTAATTTGACTGGAGCTTGCTTTATTACAAACCAAAGTCATCACATTGGCAAAGATGAAGAAAATCTGTAAATTTTTGCATGGTACCGTGAGGGCCTAATTTAGGTGACGGAAACGTCATGAAAATCTCTTTGTGCTGTAAAAATGAAGAGCAGACATGAATTATTACAGTTGCTCAGTATAACTTAATAGGGTGGAAACTTGGTAAGCTTCTGTAATTTGGTTGCTCTAGAGTTCTGTGGCCATACCACAAATTTCGTCATGCCTCATACCATGGATTTCTTCATGCCCCATGTACAGCATAGCCTGCTGCAGCCTGCCTGAGAAATGGGACAAGTGTGTTTAGCTAGGAGTTGGATCCACTATAGTAAGGTTATCCCAAAGCTATATAGACCTCAGCAAGCAGCTATTTTAAGCAGGGAAAGACACGGAACAAGAGCAAACAGCCACAAAACACGTCCAGCTGTCTCCATTCCTAGAATTCCAGGGTGGACAGTGTTGCTGTGGTGTGCTTACCGTGAGCCTCAGGTAGGACAAATCCCTTTCTTCTCCCCTCACCCTCTGCTTTCTCTTTTTTTTTTTTTGACAATTTTAATAGTTTAATGAATACTTTAGAGTATAACTGTAAGTTTTAGTCCTAAACTTGGCTTGCAAAGAATAAATCGTAAGGCTACTGGCAAGAGGCAGGGAGTAATTTCCAACATAATTGTTTCCATAGGAAAACCATACCACCTGGTATGTATTTGCTACATTTTAATAGTCTCCAGTGGTTTAATGTGATATATTCAAATCAAACCACTAAGCCAAAGTTCATACAGCATTTAACAAAATATATTCAGAATAATGCACAGCACTTTTTCTATATTTCAACAGCTCTTTGGTTTCTTACTCAAATGCTACCAATTCACTGCTGGATATGTGCCAGTGCACTGCTCTTGGATTGGACTGCAATGGCACTCTCAAGCACTTCATCAGTTCCATGTAGAGGAAATGAATCCTCTACCTCTTTCTTGTATCCCTGGGCACGACTGTCTACTTCCACTATAAACATTGTCAAAGGTAGGGTGAGGGGATTTGAGAAGAGTCTACAGTTTCCTATTCTTCATGCTGGGAGTTGAGTGTGTTTTATTTTGTGAATGCAGTCTTTTGCCTTATATAGAACACCCTTATGCTGAAGTGCCTTCAGCATCAACCCTAAACCCAGAATCAGAAGGAATAAACATGTCTGCTTCCAGATGCAAAACGATCTACTTCAAAAACTCACAAATGGTCCTGCAAGGAAAATTATTATTGCCTCTTTCTTTATAGAATAAGTGTGGTTAACATCTTAAAAGAGTTTTCCATTAAAGTGAAATTATGTTACATGCTGAGAACTAGGACAAAATCTTTAATTCTGTCTGACTAACACTTTGAAATGGAGTACTTTCCCCTGCTGTACTGGTGTACTGTTGTTTATTTTTCTGTGATGGGATATTATGATCACATATATTATAAATCTTTCCCAAGGGAGATTTTAGTGACTTATAAGTGCTTATCTGATCAACATACTCATCTGCAGCCAAAAATCCAAATACAAAGTGATTATTTTGAAAAGCAATCACAAAGAAGTTAAGCACTTTTTGGAAGCACTGAGAAAGAAGATAAAAATATAATGAATTATTTTAAGGATTTTAACCACGAATCAGTAAGGAAGCTTGGAATAAACTTCTATTCTCAGCATCTCAGATGTAAAGAAATTAAAAATCGTAGGTATGAAGTTCTAAATTTTTTAGACTTGAATGTGTGTACTGTTAATTGGATATGAGAGTTGGTTCCTACTGAATATACTTGCAAAGGATTTCGAAATAAATGAAGTAAATACTGACAAAACCTCAGTGAAGTAATATTATTGTGTAGCTGTTTCCACTTCTCTTTCCTTTTCACCTTCCTTCTGGATCAGAATATATGAGAAAAAGGTTATAGTGAAGAAAGAGGATCTAGTAAAATTAAAGTATATAAAACTTTATCATCTTCTGCAGTGATCTTCACACTGACTTGAACAGAACAGACTCTTCATACTGCTTGTGCGCTAGTCTGGGACTTGAGTGATCATCACAAGAGGTCACTTCTATGAATTGCATCAATATTGGCATCAAAAGCCGCAAGCATCTAAAACTGAATTTGCTGAAAATATTTTAAAATAATTTAGGTTATTTTGATTTAACAACAATTTGACCAAACACAGCAGTCAAGGTTGTAGCCTTTATAATCAGAGCCACAGGTGATATTTTAGCTGTGATACCTGTTTTCCCATTTAGCCAGCCAGATCCTTTTAAATTGAGCTTTCTTATGCTGACTTTTTAAAGCATTGGAATAGTCTTGACTTGTGCAATAGAAGTGCAGTCAGGAAGGAGCAGGAGGTTTCTGCATGTGTCTGTCTGTCCGAACCACCAGGGGGGACTCATTCCTCGTCTATAACTTTACTGCAGCAAGTATCTGAAAAAAAACACTTATGCTCGGACCAGGTCTAGAAAGCCAGTTCAGCAGAGAGCTTGTCTTCGTTTATATTAAGAGAGCTTTTATGTAAAATCTTGTCAATCTGCGGTGCTCTTCCCACTCTGCCCATGAGTGCATCAGCCACCCAACGCTTTGGGCAGCAAGGCCAGACCAAGTCTGGCCAAAGAGGGACACAGGTTCAGCTGGGAAATCTTGTATATCAGTGGGGGACGGTCAGTGCCGCCTCCTGCCCGCTGTAGACTGACCTGGGACTTGTGCTAAACCTCTTGGACTGACAGAAGACTCAGCAGAGAGCCTGGCTTGTCTTCTCACTGATTAAACTCCTTCACACCACTGGCCATGGCTTTGTGGCTGAAAGGAATATTTTTTTGGCTGTACATGCAAAAGGTAGCTCTTCTTCAGTAGCTGCTTCATTGCTCCTTTGTGACTGTCTTGCTACTCCATTTCTTTTTTCCAACTATTACTGCCTTCCTGATTTATTTTATTTCCACTGCATGTCTTACTATTTTTAAGAAGATTTTGTCCATCTTGAAACAGAACTGTGTTATTGCAATGATCACAAAGGGCTTATTTGTTTTATAGCATCCTGTTAACAGCAAAAATCCATGTGTGATGTATGTACTCTGGAGATCTGTCAGGAAAGTTATACAATTTTGAATTCCCTCTTAAAGGCCAAATGCTAGAAATTTCTTAAAATTTTTCACTCTGTCAGGCCAGTGGGACTCTTCTTGTGGTCTATAGAAAGATTTAGAAATACAGAAGAGAATTCTCTAGCTGCATGAAATTTTCAAATTTTTATCTCATTTTGTGAATTATTACAGGTAATAGCTCATTAGTTGGTACTTTCAGGCACTTTTAATTGAATTTTCACCTTCCTTAACTAATCTAGGAACTACCCCCATCTCTGGGCACAATCAGTCCTGGTTTTGTGCACATCGTTATTCCTAAATTATCTTTTGTGTTATGTGTTTAGACTTCTTTAAAACAATTTCCTAATCTTTTGCTACTTTACCTTTATAATATGTAAAATATAACCCTGGTATGCACAGAATTTGTGAGAATAAAATCTTTTAGGCACTGTGATGGGGAATGGGGAGAGTCACAACAGTTAAGTTATATTTGTTGTAATATTTATTGAGTTTCCAGCTTAGCACAAACTCAAATACCTGTCTATTTTATATACTACTTATTTTTCTTAAAAAAAAAAAAAGTTTCTGATCTAAGAGAAGTCAGCAGACATATATACGAACCAATAAGGTAACTTGTAAGAAAATAATGTGCTTAATTTCTGTAAGTAATTTTTTCCATTAAATTGGTAGATTTCCATATTTTATTATAGTGAGAAAAAAAATTTAGTTGTGTTTCCTGTCAGTTAGGTGGGGGTTCTGCTCTCTTGAATGAGGCATTAGGCTTAATTTGATCTGTTCCTGTATCTGGGACTAGCAGTACTGCTGGGTTTATGCAATTGGAGCTGATCCTGTGTAGTCCACAGAATTTATATAGCAGATGCAGGCAAAAATGTTATTCTTAGTGTAATTCACTAAAAGACAGAAATTATGGCATGTATCTAATACCAAAAGTGCTTTAAGAGGTTTTTTGTTTTGGTGTTTCAAGCATGAGTATCAAAATCTGTGACCTGGAGTGTTGTCAGCGTCACAGGATGAAACCAGGTTGTAAGCTACCTCCAGCTGTGACAGATTTTGTGTTCTTACAGAAACGTGCCAGTCAAAACTGGACAGCCTGTGTCAGTAACTGACTCACGTTTGGCATCCCCCTGGCCCCAGGCCTGTGCATGGCTCTGTGCTCTGGGCAAACCATGCAGTGCTGCTTCGCCGGCAGAGACTGCAGGGAAGAGTCTGGGAGAAGGTGGCAGAGAGACTCTGGGAGGCAGATGTGGGAATTATCAGCTGTAATTTTATTGATTTTTAAATTTTTTCCTACTAAGAAGTATAACTGGGATAGATACAGCTTTGAAGGTGGTATCTGACATCATGCAGGACATCAGTGGTTCTACTCAATAACATCAGATGGTTGCATTCAGCTCCATTTGAAATACATCCTCTGATTACATTCCTCCAGATTTCTGGTGTATTCTTAAAGCACAGTGAGCTTTGTAAGAAATTTATTATGGAAACTTGTGAGAGGTATTGACTATCATAAAAATAAAAGAATGGACTTGGTTTTCATCAGTTGTGGATTTTTCTCTTCTTTAATATGTACAGGAAACTCTGTGTTTGAAATTATGCCTTTAAAAATGTTATACCTGATGAGTCAACTAAACTTGCTCTTTACATGCTTCTGGTAGTCATAATGTCATTTCACTTCCCCATTTCACAGTTTTCCCTTTCATTTTTCACTCATGGTTTGAGCTGCATTGTCTGGGGAAAATGTAACAACAGAAGCAGGAATTCTTTTTCTTAACAAAATTTAGTGTGATGATAACTGATGGTGCTGCAGTAGGATTAACTAAGAGTGCAGAGGATTTGATAAATAACAGAACTTTCCCTGAAGACACGTGACTGACGATGACTGTGCTGAATTTTGTTCCTCTTTCTCCCAAACGAAGTTTTATACCATCGAATACTGAGCAAAAAAAAGTAACTATGTTTGGACTCCTTTTTTTCATTTTATTTGCCCCTGGAGTCAGTGAATTTCTCTGTACATCATCAGATCTTGAAATGTCATACACTTTTTGTGGTAAGTAAAAAAGAAATAAGCCTTTTGTTAAATTTGCATGATAATTACTGTACTCTGAGGGATTGTGAATTTTCTTTCAAATTTGTTTCTTTAATGAATACAGAAAAGTAAAAAGAAGTATACTTCTGTTATTAATTACCCTGTTATAAGAATTTTACTTCATAGACATAAATATTACCACAATGCTGGTTCCAGCAGCTAGGAGAGAGAATTTTATTCTCAAGCAAAGTAGGCATGTTTTGGTTCAGGAAATATTAGAAGACAATGGATTTAAATTTGGATTTAAACTCGGATTTAAACTCTGTTGTATAAATTATGCCTATTGAGTTAACCATTATGTTACAATGAAAAGCTTGAAGTATGTGGATAAAAAAGAGGGAATGTGGCATTCTGTCAGGCTGGGACACCAATCAGGCTCTGGGACAGCACAGTGTGTCCCTTCTTGCCATATCTGTGTCATGGGCTGATATTTTATGTGTTTTAAAAATTCTAGGTGGATCACTCCCAGAGCAAATCTACTCAAAGGTTCATTTACATTATCCTGGAAAATGTGCTGATATCTTAAAAACATTTTTAGCTGTTGTCAGCATGATTAGTGTAAGTAGGGATATTTTCAGCAGAAGACCATGCTGACCTAATGCTAATAAAAAGTTTGTATATCTTCAAAAGAGAAATAAAGGTACTTTTGTCTCTGTTTTTTGTGTGCAAAAGATCAATAACCAAACATTGACTTCTCTTGTTACTTAAAGAAATATGATAGTGGTTTTGCCCTCTAAATGTAAAAATAATAATATAATTTAAAATACATATTTAATATTTAATGCATATATTGGTTCATTTTATAACATATACCTTACATTAAATACATTTAAAAATATGCATGTGTTTTTTGTGTGTATAACTGTATATTCTTATTATTTTTATGGAGAAGCCTTTTCACACAATGAATGTGAAATGCTTTTTTTCTGTAGATTCTACAGCTCATGCTTTCATGTTCAATCTGACACCTTGCAGCACGGTGAACAGATCTGCCTGGAAGGCTGCTCTTACCTGGATTCCAAGTGAGTCTCTCTTAACTAGACAATTATATTCTGGAAATGCTGAAAATGAAATACAACTGAAAAACGGACACTTTATCCTAAATGCCATATGATTTAGGAAATCACTTTCTGGAATGAAAAATGGAATGGATAAACTGCAGCAATGGACAGAAATGATGATTTGTGAAAATGTGTTTGAGTTTTACTTGGAGCAGTTACCAGAGCCCTGCACATGGGCTGTTGCTGTACATGCAAATCTGAGACAGTTTAGGTGTTATGTGCATTTTGCTCTTCTGGCCTGGAGAAGATCCAGGAAGATGCAGGTCTTCCAAAGGAGAGAGGGTATCATCAGGCCATCCAACTACGTCAGGACTCCTATGAAGAATATGCATGTTCCAGAAGCTGGAAAAGGTACTGGATTTTGTGTGCAAACCCAGCTGTAATCTTTAGACCCAGTGTTAAGCTGGCAAGCTCAGCTAATGAAATGTTCAGGATTCAGGAAATGGTTGTATCATAAACTTCACCTTCTGAACTAGGTTTGCTTCCCTGGAAAGACATCTTTAGGATGGCTACTGTCATTCATGACAGTTTGTTTGCAACACCTGCTTAAAACTAAAGCCTTCATTTGAGCATGTTTAGGTTAGCTGTGGAGCTGAGTAAACACTGTTTTATTTACTGAAGAAATTAAAACAGATTTTGAAATTGTTCTCCCAAGTATTTTTTAAGACTATTTTTTTTGTTGTTTTTGTTGAAAACAACAATTGCTTTTTTGATTTTTTTCTGGAAGTAGCAGTTTTCAAGATATATACTTTTTTAGTTTTGGGGGGAGTCTTACAAAAATACTGTATTTCGGCAAAATCTAGTTTTTATCAAAATAGCAGGTCTCCATATATTTTTTTCTCCCCACCAGTTACCATTTTCTTACTTGCAATGTTTTAATTAGGAAGTGACATCCAGTTTTTGAAGGTTGTCATCCGTGTCTGGTATGACGGTGCCAAAGCACTCCTCTGGAAAGAACTCCTTTGCAGCGGAGCTGACGATGAATACTCTGTGTGCGGAATGCTGAAAGGAGGTTGGTGTAAAAATACGTGGTGCAATCAACCCCTGCAAACAGATTTTTCTCTCCACAATCTAGACCTTGCTTGGCAGGCAGCAGACCTCAGAGCAGGCAGCTCACCAGTGCCAGAACCCCATTAAAGTAGAAAATGTCCAAATTCTATGTTTTAATGTCCTTGTACTGCAGTTTTCATCTCCATAAATGAGGATTACTAGTATCCTTCATCTCATTATGACACTTATTTTTAACATCTCTAAAATGACATGGGAAGACTGCATTTGACTGGACTGAACAGGAAACTTAAGAGGTGCTGTAGGCACTACAAATATCCAGAACAAAGTTTATTTAGATAAGTGTCTGGATGGGTTTTTTAAAGAGATTCTCTACACTCAGGTATGATGCTTTGTTTTTGTTTTTAATAGAGACACGTCAACCCTTTGGCAGGGTTTAACACACATTAATATGACACAGGCTCAGATTCAGAGAATTCAGGCAGGATGTCAGACTAAAGGCCAAAAAGACCTGTAAGGGGGTCAAAATACAGTCTGTGTTTTCCTTTCTTTAAAAATTAGTATCAGCTCTCTTTGGTTACCCTTTGAGGGAACTACTATTACAAGTTAAATTACTGGAGTTATCACAGTAGGATGTGTCTGGAGGAGATGTTGCAGGAGCGCTGTGATTAAACTTCTGTTTTCTAGTGTGGTTTCAACAAATAGTCAGAGCTCTGAGAGAAAAACCAGGTGAGGGCTTTATCAGTGGAAGAGTAAATGGCATTGGCAAGTGCTGCTGAGAGATATGCCATATTGCTTTGAAGTTATTTAGGCAGTCTGATTGATGGCTTTATGGTTGAGTAACCCTTTGTATTATAATTATCTCTCTTTTACAGAAACATTTGTATCAGCATTTGACATTAAAGGTTCAAGAATACCGTTTCCAAAGGTACTTTTCAACATTTTATATAAAGAAATAAAAATAGTAAAATCACATACTTACATGTTTTTTTTTCTGAAGAGAGATGTTCACCCAAACTATAGAAAACAGAAATGTCAGAAAACTTTCTTATAAAAGAAGTGATGACACTAAAATGGTGGCATCTCTGAAATGCTGGATGTTCTAAGGTTATTATTCCTCTATCATTCCTCCTTTATTTTATGGAAGGAAAAGACCAAAGAAATCAGTTAATGTCACCTTATTAATTCCATTTTGTTTGGTAAATTATTGTCTTTCCTTTTACCTGTTTGAGTAAATCCATTAATATTCCTTCTACCCATTTCATTCTTTATTTTACATTCTCTTCACATGCTGCTCTCTTACTCCATGAAACCATTTTCAAAGATTTGAAGAGGGATAACAATACCCAAAAAGTAAAAGCAGTGCTCCACTGTTAAACCAGGAGCAGCACCAGTCCTCAGGTTAACCCATTCTTATCCAACAACTGCCTCAGCAGCTGCCTGAGTTTTTCAAAGATCCTCATCATCCCTATTAATCCCTAAAAATGTCACTAAGGAGCTCCTACTGGTCCAAAATCTCCAGCACCCCCTTTAGCTCATGGGCCTCCAACAGTGGACTCCATCCAGTCCAACACCTCTTGTAGTCCCAGAGCTGGTAGTGCAAAGGAGCATCCTCTGCCATGAGCAGTCCTCCTATAGATGAGGAACTTGCAGCAGACCTGACACTTCCTGATGGGACTAGACCACAAAATGCTGTTCCTGAGTACTCTGGTCATGAGAAGAAAGTTGAGCACTACTTTTCTTTTATGCACTCATATATCTGACTATACCCGTGATAACAGTCCCTTATGGGACTCTGTCTTTTTCAGTCCTAATGGAAATCACCAAAACCATTCCAATCAGCTACTTAGACAAGAGCAGGCAGCATTGTGCACTAATTATCTTTTTTTTTTCTCTTGCTTGTTTTAGGGTAATTATCATATTATTATGCAAGGATTTTCTGATGATTCTGAGAATAACATGCTCATATGCTTGAATTTCACCATGATAGTGAAACAAGATTCTTTCTGAGTGCAACAAACTTTTCAAATAATTCCAGAACACGGAGGTCACTTCTGTGAGCAAGTGGAATCCAAGCTGTGAAGTAATAAGCACACTAAATTTCCTGAAGTAGAATACATTGTGTGCTGTCTGGAAAGCTATATGATTTATAGTCTTACCCATTTGTAGCACAGCTGTAATCAGTTGCTCAGCCAATGTGCACAAAATCTCTGGGAATCAGGCATCCTGATTAATCCACAGAATGACCCTGACTGGATGTCAGGCTGGTACTGCATTTTGGTGCTGTGCCTTGAGTTACAATAAAGTTGAGTCCTTCAGGCTGAGATAAAGTAATCAAGAAGTTTTGAAGTTTTGAAGTGCAAGAATAAGAAGTTCATCAGTACTCAATTTAAAATAACACAGCAATTGAACTTGGGAAACCCGTTGTGAGGTGCTGGTGGAGATTTTTTTGTTTGTTTGGGGTTTTTTTTCTTCTCTTGTAACAATAAAACTTGTTTGTGCAATCAATTGAAGAGATGTTTTTTATTCTCCTGTTATTTTCTGATGTTTCTTCAGATGTTTCGTATTGTTCTGCTCTGTTTACACCAAGCTGAAACAGAGGAGCAACAACTTGTTATGTGGCAGTAGCTGATGTGGATGAAATCCAAAGTGGAACATGTTTCCAGTTACACTGATATGGTATGGCTGAATTTAGCCATCCAGAGATGCAGCTGCAATCCCTTAGAATGCTTTTAGCTTTTGCCCAGAGTCCGAGGAGCAGAGGCTACAGAAGCTTTGTCCTTCAGAAGCAGGAGGATGATTGTCACCCAACAGGTTGATCTGTTCTCAGTTATTCCTCTAAAGCATGTCTAAAGATTTCTTGTTGCTTTTGCCCCTTGGGCAGCTGACACTGAGTACCCACCTGCCCGCTCTGCTTCTCCTCTGTACCCGAGACCTTCAGTAAGACTTTGGTGGAGTTTGAGATTTGGTTCTTAGGAGAAGTGCTGTCCTTGCTGTCCTGTTTTTGTCCTCAGCCCCCAGACAGAGGGGCTGGGGAACTTAATGAGTTCAGAGACTTTTCCCCAAGTAACGGGACACTGTTGATGCTGCACTTTGTGCTGGCTACTGGTTTGTGCTGTGTCTAGCAGATTGCTTCCAAATGCCTGGAAAAAATTAGAAGCCAGAACAAACCAACCCTCTTTCAGACTGCTAAATACCAAGCATGAAAATTAGGAGACGTGAAGATTTTAATCTCACTTTACACATAAAGAAAGATGTTTTTCAAACTTGGTATCAGAAAACTCAACGAAAAACCCCAAACCCAACTTTGTAGATACTCCATTTAAAACTTGGGTTTAATACAGGTAGTTTGGCTACATAAAGCAAAATCATTAAGAGTCAATAAAAACAGAAGTAGAACTGCATAATGATTGGAAACAAGAAGCCATGATTACATCAAAGTGATGGTGGCAAAACATCTGTGCTTGCATTCAGACTGCAGATCATTCCAGGAGTAGTCCAGGATGGAGTATCGCAGCACATTCTGCTTATGTTTGAGCTGATTTACTACGGTTGTGATCAATTTATTCCTAATCTGAAATATCAATCACAAAGCAGCCAGAGAGCATGATATGCAATACCTACCTTTCTTCTTCTGTTTTCCTTATTTCAAATAGTGTCTGTTTCAAATTACTGGCCTAAGGAACAGTCTTACCTTATGATGTCCCTGTGAGTACATTTCACAGCTTCTAGCAACCACAAGTCTCAAAACTGTCTTTAGTGACAAGGTGTCCTGAGAATTTTGCTGACCTGGATTATTTGGGGTGTTAGAAGAAATGTTTTGTTTATTAAGCAGCAAGTAACACAAGTAGGAGAGATTAACAGCTCCTGGAGACCAAAGACATTCACGTGCTCTATTTTACATAAGCACGTTTTAATGCTTTATGGATGTTGCAGAAAATTTACAGTACTTGTAAAGGCCTAAATAGAATTTCTGTCTCTGAATAGAGGCATTTACAGATGAACATATACACTCAGTATCTTGCCTTGCAGACTTTTATAATATCGATCTTCAACTGAAGGGTTATAATTTTACATACCAGCTGATAGGATTGCAAGACAGGGTGCAGGAGCCACACTTTATAAAGCGAAGACTTATCAAAGGCCTCAAGCTTTCTCCTTCTATGACTGGAAGTTTCCACTTATTCCAGTGCTGGTGACTGCCACACCACGTTCTCCCCTGGACAAGAGGAGACAGATTTTGTGAAGTGTCAGATCATGCTAACAACTTACCCTGAAATTGCTGTGATGCTGTAAGGTAAAGGGTTGAGCTGAAGGCAGAGCTTTGCTCTGCATGTCTGGTTGCTGGGACAGATCTCTTAAAAGACTTTCCTTCCTTCCTTCTGCTGTTGTCCAGAGCTGACAACAGTTTTCACTTATTTCCTTTCCAAATTTCCCTGAGCCCATATTCAGGGCTCCACAGCAAATTAGGATGAAGTGAGCTACCTGGGCTCTGTAAAGAGTGATCTGAACGTTTCCCTTTTCTTCACTTTATTGGTTCAGTAAACTTCGATCCATTTTTTTGCTTCTTCATTTTCTGCCTCTGTCTAGAGTTGGAATGGTGTGAACACTGTGAAATAAAACATCAACTAAGAATTTCTTTCTTAAAATATTCTGTGAGAGCTACATGCCCTGAGATCCTTGTATTTTGCCAGGAGTTTCAGTGAACTGTGCAAAGCCTCCTCCCGTACAAAAAAAAGTGATTCAAGGAAGGTTTTGTGTTTGGCATATTTATGTGAAATTAATATCTAAAGCCTTCACAAATACCTCTTTTTCTCTCTCTCGTTACTGTTGTTTTTAAGAGGCTGTCAGGATTTTCTGCAGATGGGAAAATATCTTTTCTTCACCCCCTCACCCTCTGTCGCCAAATATGTAATTATAAGAAGCAGCAGTTCCTGTACAATGTGGTTTCCAACAAGAATGCACACTTTTTGAGCTGTGTTATTACAGTTTTATTTGACAAAAGCAAGAAAGCATACATAATTTCAAGTGAGAGAAGTCCTGCTGACCACAATATCATGTATATTTGCTGGCTGAAATCATAACATCATTTGAGATAGACGCACAAAGATACTTCCATGCAATTCAGATATTACAATGGCATCTCTTGTGTCCAGGGAAGCAACCCCTCGGCCACCACTTAGCTTGGATGGAACAAATAAACTACATGTTGCCTGCAGCAAGAGGGAGTTGGATTTAATGATGCAGGAGATGTGTCCTGATCTGTGTTACAGGCATCAAAAGAGAACTATAGCAGCATTAATCCCTTCTGCACAAATTTTTTTCTTGGTGGAAAAGGCTAACAATTGCCTTGGAAGGGTCTGTGTAGCACATTATGCTGAATGACTTCAGCTCCTTCGCTCTGCCTGTGAGTCCCTGCCAGCACGAGTGAGTTCAGGGGCAGCAGATGGGGCAGTGACATTTCTAATGGGAAGAGACAGGAGGGAGGGAGGGAAGGGAGAGGGTTCCTGCCTGCAGAGCTTAGGGGAGAGAGGACAGGAGAAAGGAAATTTGGAAAGTCTTCTTGCTGGCGATAGAAATGCCTGGACTGTGGAAATCCTGGATAATAGTCACTGTGCACATGTTCTTGTCGTGGATCCCGGGCATCCTTGTAGTTCCCTTGGCTTCTGTAGATGGGTATGTCCATAACCTCTTTTCTTCAAGATATGTTTTACTACTGGCAAAAAGATAACTTAAATGTATGTATATAAAATACATATATTTAATATATATGCATATGTATATATGCATACATGCGTTCGGCCAGGTATGACAGCTTCCCAAAGATTCTGTATGGAAAAAAAAAAATCCAAAACATTTTTTTTCCCTTGAGCTTTAGCTTAAACAGCTGCCTTAACTACAAGTGTTGTGTTTTTAAATTTGAAGTTCTTGCTAAAATAATTTCTTACTGACATAACTAAGAAAGCAAAACTTTTAATAGTGAGCCTGGCTGTTTGCTCACAGGAGGGAACAGTCACTCATTCTAAGTATTAAGATTCCTGTCTGCCCATTTCCCTGTGCTGCACAAGCCTTTGAGAACTACAGAGGAGAGGGTAGTTTTTTCTTAACTTGTAACTTCTGCCAACTACACACATCCACTGAGAGTTTTGTTCTCTGAGAGGTTTGGCATCCCTACTGAAGAAGTACCTCCATACTGATTATGAAGTTGGTTTAATTCTTAAATACATTCTGTTCAGCCACATTCCATTCAGACTTTTCACTATATTACCCATAATTTTTGTATTTTTAGCATAGCAGTGCAGTTCAACAATTTCAGTAATACAACTTTTAAAAAAAACAACAAAAACAAATGCCGTACAATAAATAAACACAGAAAACAAAATTTTAGTATTAGTCCCCTGAAAGCAATAGAATTGAAATATCTGTCCTTCACTTACAAGATGCCTACAGGAGGAAATAATAAAAAAATAGCGCATATGACTGTTTTTCACTTTGACCTGGAAGTAATTTGACCCTGTTTTAGAACGACATGACTTTATTTCACATCTGAATATCAGCTGAACAGACCGGTAGTTATCTTTTCTAATCCTACATCACACTGAAGTGATGTGCTCCATGTCAGTGGATATTGAATGTAGTGGAATTTTCCTTATATCTATAAAGCATTAAAGATACTTTCATGACACAGATGTAATGTAGACAGAATGATGAACATCATTAATGAAAGTTTCAGAGATGACTGTCAGAAAACAGACTGCCAGCAGGAGTATTCCTTTCTGATTCCCCAAGCTACCTTCCAGTGATTCTGACTGCTGCTTATACAGTTTCTCTAACCTGTAAAAGTTTTGGTGATTTTAATATTCTAATTAAGGAGGAAAAGGGATCCTTAAAAAAAAAAAATCTAAAGTAATATCTTACCTAGAACAATCCAAAACATTAAAACAAAGAAACAGTATTGTCAGATGAGTAATAGGGAAAAAAGTGGTAGTGGGAAATAAATAATTTTGATAACTTCAGAATGTTTTGTATTTATTTTGACCAAATAACTTTAAAAAAAGGAGGTTTCAATTCATTTGAATTTGAGATACTTCAGCAAATAAGAAATATTTTTCTACCTTTGTTTTTGACAAATAGGTATTATTCAAGCAAAGATCATTGTGCCACAAAATCACTGTAATTTTGCTGATAAGCCAGGACTCAAGCTGTGATGGTTGTACTCACGCTAGTATCTACTTGACAACCTGAGCTGTCCTTTTGGGTATAGGTGCACAGTCCAGTTCTAAGTGACTTTATATGCCTTTTTCTGGAGTTGATGAGCAAAGGGCAACATTACAACTTTGTGAAGAGTACAACAGGAAGAAAATTGTCAGGGGGAGTTGATCAAACCATATATTTTAACTTTGTAAATTATAATTTTCTTTGAGTACTTCTGGTTTTATCAAAAGTAGATGCTCTAACAAATAGAACAAATAGACAGACTGATATGCCTCCTCCTTATGCACCTTTAGGATTACATGGATAGGGTAACCAAAATTTAGAATAAAATAAAATAGTTCATTTGGAAGGAACCTCAGTGGTCATCTCATCCAACTGTCTGACCACTTCAGTGTTGATCGAAAGCTAAAGCATATTTCAATGTCATCCTGGACCTGATGTGCCAACTTCTGATAAACTCTACTAGAGATGTTGAGCATCTCCAAATCTCCTTGAAGCTTCAAGCTGGACATATTCAGCAACATATAATTTTACATATCCCAATCTTAGCACTGTCATTATGCAAACTGTATTATTTAAGTGTAGATGAGAAGTCTGTGATAAAATAAAGAAGTGGTATTTCCTTCCAGACTGGTATTAGTTCTACAGCAAATATTTTATACAAAAGTTACTTTATTCAAGATGTCAAGCCTGGGTGTCTGTGAGCAGAATGGGGAGTAACACAGGAGGAAGTGTCTTCTTCTGGCCTTGCTGGAGGGACACCACTCTGCAGAGTCCACAGTCACTGTCACTGCTGTGATGGGAGTGGGAACACGGCTGCTCGCTGTTTTACTGTTGCTTCTTTGACAGGTACCACCAATTGCTGTGATAGTCCACTTCTTCACCCAAAAACCACAGTGTTCTGGGAGAAAATACAGAATTGAATGATAAATATAACTTCAGTTTTGAAATCATGGAAGTAAATAAGGAAGAAAATATGCATGGTGTAAACAGTTACCTAAAATATACATTCAAAGGCAAGGTATTTGAAATATTGATCAACAAACACTGCGATATCCATGAGTCAAATGTTAATATTAGTTTTATTTGAAAGAGGTGATTTTCTAAACATTCTGTCAATACAACAAGGATGACTAAGACATAGTTCTGTGACAAGTGCTAGAATTCACCATAAGCTCGAGGTATTCAGTAATTGCAATTATAAAAATCTGTTTTTTTAGCACTTGGATTGCAGTGGTGCCTCCTGTGAGTAGCTTGTAATCAGGATTGTTGCTTCCCTGCTGCATACCATATAAATATTTATGAAATTAGTGGAATAATATTTTAAGAGTTCTTTGAAACATGAATCATAGCCAGCTCCAGAGTACCTACTAAGCATCTAACACCAAGAGAGTGACCTGGAATCCCTTAATTCTGCAGTGGAGATTGTTTGACATCTCCAAAGAGCAACCCCTAAATCCTACACTATGGGGGACTGGTTCTGTGCCACGCAAGATAATTTTCTGCAGAGCATGGTAGACTGAAATAATTCTTATTTTCCAATGCAATTTCCACTGTAATTTGTATTTTAAAGAATTAACAGTCTGAAAAACACATAGCATGACACAGTAGAGCAGATACCATAACCTGAGGATTTTGCTGGACTTCTAAACTAGAAACAGAGCCAGATTCCTAACTCTGATGGGTCTTGACCATATGCCTTGTTTAGATGTTTAAATTGATATCATGTGTGTTTGCCATAAAATTCAGCCTTTTTTGCAATGGTCTAGCATGTTTCCGAGGGATATCACAATAATCACAGTTCTGGGAAATATAAGATGATAAGCAAACTAAACTATCTCATTTTTCACCACAATAAAGAATGTGGCTGTGTTATCAACAAGAAGTACATTGGTGCAATCTTTGGACCAAATCACTGAGTCTGTCATTGATATTCTCTATTTCTAGGTTCTATCTGAAGGCTGAGAAACTAAGAAAAAAGCAATATTTTTTGAGGTGCATCGCCCTAGTGTGCACTGTAGCCAGATGGAGATCTTTCTGTCTGTTGTCTCTTGCTGGGACTGGATGGTTTTCCTTGATGCACGTAAAAGCAAACTGCACAATGTTGCCTGCATGCTTTATATCAGTTTTGCTCTCTTCATTTCTGTCGGAGGGGTGGGGGGAAGGTAATCTTTGACTTTAAACAGGTAAGATAAATACCTAAATGTTCAGGAAAGAAATGGAATAAATTCTGTTTAGGCTTTACATTCTTAATAACATTTCCAAAGTTGTATCAAGCTCAGAATAAAAGGAGGAGGTTGGCTGCAAGTTAGTGCCTTTCTCTGTAAAATCAACAACTGCTTTCAGAATTACAGCTCTGGAGAGCTTATCCTTGCTGACGACTGACAGGCTATTTTCTTGCTGAATAAAAATGAGCAATCAAACGTGAAAGGAAGCCCTGTGCATGGAATCAGATTCTACACATCCTTAAGCATGACACAAACTTGCTTAAGTCAATGAAGCCATTTCTAAGGAGGATTTTTGCAGCTTGGCCCTGATAAGGTAAGTGCATACACATAATCTGTCCTTGTCACTATGGTCCCAAATGACTCAAACGACTTGTAATGTGGCAGAAAGCTTTTCACCTGTAGACTGCCAGTTTGAATCTGTCAAGAAACCAAAAGTTCCTGCTGCAAGAAATTTTATGCAAAAACTCCAAGCAATGCTAGAAGAATATTAAGGCTGCATGTATAGTTATATACTCATTTCAGGCAGCACTGTCATTCATTTTTAACGTCCTCCTTTCAGCTCCGGCCTGATGATTTCATCTTTAATAACTCAATCACACAGCACATTTCAAGCAGTGTGGTACAGGCATTTCCCCCGAATCTGCAGAAATCTTTGCTTTGATGAACAGAAATCTTTATTCAACTTCTGAGCACCCCATAAGCTTATCCCAGTCTAAGTGAAGGAACACAAAATAAGCCCATATTTGAGTGACACCGTACATCACAGTCACTGTCATGATCAAAGTTTAGTTGTACTGAAAATGTCTTTCCCGAAAATTGATTGAGTTAAAACACCAAAGCAGAAAGGAGAAATACTTGTTTTAAGTACATGAAAATGGGTCTCTTACATAATCAGGAATATTAGTGATTGCTAGTTATACATTAAATAGCTTTTGCCTCCTGGGGTGTTTGCTTTCATCAAAGGAAATGCAAGAGACCTAAATGCTTGTTTAGCCTTTCCACAGGAAAATCTGACTCCTTTCAGCTTTAAAACTGAATAAGAATTTCTCCTAAAGGCAGGTTCTGTTACCTTGATTTGCTGAAGAAAATACCCTTTTGAAGGTCTTCTGTTTCCTGCAGGTGTCTCCACACAGTAGCAAACTTCCCCACCTCCCCTTACTATAACACCTGCTGCACAATAATCTCCCACAAAACAGAGGGGTTTTGGTTAGACAAGTGATTCAGGTTCACCCTTCTCCATGTACAAGTTAAGTTTTCAATAGGGTTTTGTTGAAGGGTTGATCACTGGCTGAATCAGCACCTTTCCATGCTCCATATGAAAATAAAAAATAGCTAAATGAAGATGGTATCTCATGTGGTGCTCACATTATTGCAGCCAGCAGAGTTTTTCTCTGTATGGTTGTTTAAGGAATCTTCTGCAATGTCCTGGGTATTCTTTGAGGAAAATGTGCGTTGAAAGTCCTCAAAAATCCTGCAAATCTTGGAATAGACAGAGCTGGAAAGTCTTTGTAGTACTGTAATTTGTTTGGGCTAATGCTCCCAATCAGCACTATCAGGTCAAGGCTTTTGGGAGCTGTTGGGCTGGAGGCAAACTCAGATTTAGTCATACAGTACTGAAATTAAGAGAACTATTTTCTGCTTTAAATGAGGTGTTAATTATCCTAGTAATTGAAAGCAGACTAATTAACTCGGAGAGTGATAGACATCACTCAAGTACAGTTGTAAGAAATGCAGAGCCACTGAGGAAGCACGTAGCAGAGTGCAGTCAAGGATCCCTGGTCCACTGAGGGGTCTTTGATTGGTATGGTAATTCTGGCTAAAACTGTCCCTGACTGCTCGAGCATCTGGGAAGAGGACTAGGCTGCAGTGGTGTGTCCTGGCCCGAGGTCAGAAACCTCCCGGGCTGGTGTCCCCCTGGCACACCTGGGCTGCTCCTGTGTCCCCCTGGCACACCTGGGCTGTTCCTGTGTCCCCCTGGCACACCTGGGCTGTTCCTGTATCCCCCTGGCACACCTGGGCTGCTCCTGTATCCTCCTGGCACACCTGGGCTGCTCCTGCAGCCACCAGCTCCAGCCTGGGCTGCACCTCCCCCCTTCTCCCCGTGTCCCTGTGTGCACTGAGGGAGAAAGAAGGGAAACGGAGAGTGATCTGGATCTAGCAAGCGGCTCTGTAATTCAGCATCAGCCTGAAAGTAAGGCTGGGAAATATTATTATCCAGAGAAGTGAACAGCTTTTGTTGCCTTGGAGCTATTGTTTTTCTCTCTAGCAGGGCTGCTTTGAATATTGAAGAAACTAATAGTGATCCAAATTAAAAACTGTGATTAATGTTATGTATCAGCCTAGTTTTCTTATGCTGTGAGAAAGCAAGGCACAATAGAAAACAATCCTGTCTCACAAAAGTGAACAAGTTTATTAAGTTGTATGGTGGCTGCTGCAACAAACGTATTTTATAGTGCAATGTGCCTCCTGTGTTGGCATTTGGCAGAAAGCTACTGCTCTGGTGAAAACAGAAAACATGTCTTCTGCACATTTTCTTTAATTTTTTTTTTTTTTTTTTTGTGTTGTGGGGTTTTTTTTCTGGTAGTGTTGATAATGTCCAGAACACTACTCTGACCATATCCTGCGATGACATGTTTATGAATATTATTTTTAGATGCAGCTTTGCCATTCTTTTTTACAGGCATAGTATTAATTTTAAACACTTTTTCTTGCTTCTGTTGTTATCTTCAGTTACCACCCCCATATCAGCCCCATGCACTTCTGCATTCTTTCAGTTATTCTTTTCAAGACATGTTCCAGCTATTCTATATAAATATATTTTTAAAAATTTATTTGACTACTAAACTAAATTTATTCTTCATACAGCTTTTCTATATGATACATATGGCCACAAAATGATAGTTTTTTTAATCAACAGATGCTAAAAATGTTTATTCATAATGAAATACAGAAAAAAAGATAATAGCTGATTAAAGCAATAATGTATGTGTGTGTGTGTATGAGTATATCCACCTGTATATAAAAGCAGATATAGAAAAGGGTCTGGAGCCTCTTTTAGCACTGGCTGGTGCAGTCCAAGCTCCTACTCAGCCTGATGCCGGTGTTCCCTTCACTCTCCCCATTTAGGTCAGGGCTGCAAATACCCTTACAGCATGGATATGTAGAATTTATTGGGGTGGAAGCCATTTCTGTGCTAAAGAACCTCATTAGGTGTTTCCATGTCCTTTCTGTACAGATACAGATCTCATCCATAAAGATAAGAGGTCATCTGAATATTTTCTGAACTTCATAAAAAGCAGCTACAAGACCCTCCCGCAAATTAACAAAAAATAAAAACCCCACAAACCAACTGACCAACCAAACACTACTGACCCGTGGAAAATATATGCAAGTTGTTTCTCCTTGCAAGATGTACCTTGTCTTAAGAGGTGTTAAGCAGCCACAGCTTACAGTATTACAACATTCAGAGCGCTGAAAAATCCAGTGGTAATATGAGACATTTCATTTAAACCTACATGCTAGATGTTCTAAGAATTGGATCCTGTTTCTGGTTTTATCGGTCATAGCCTGTTCAAAACTGAAGAAAGCACACCTTTTTCTATTGTTTTACAACTGTTGGATAAATTGCACATGGTGAAAGTTGATATAAACACATTAATTTTATTCAGAGCCAGAAAGTCTTTGCAATGGCTATGGCGAGACCATGTGACACAATACAGTTTGGACAGGTTTTTATAAGTATTGAAAATTAATCTAAACTTAGGTTTCTGCGGAAATTATTCCAATAGCAGTTCCATGGCATTAAGACCTTTCATTTCCTAGCTTTGAAATGTGACATTCACCTGCTTGCTAATAGGCTATGTAATTGCTGATGAGCAGATGCAGGACTTCAAGAATACTCCTGTTAGAGCTGTAGAGTGTCTGTTATGCTCCATGCAATGAGAAGAAAACATTCCCATATTTTCAAAAAATTCCAAGAATAGAGAGATTTTCATTAAAAGAATGTGGAAAAATAAGTTCCACGAAACTCAAACAGCAGTTTTCTAAAGGTGATGACTTTCTGCTGCTGCTGTCAGTTAGGACTGTAAGTGGTCCTTCAGATTTGCAGATAATGGCACCCTGCACTACTGGGGGAATGGAGCTACCAAGGGTGAGCCTGCTTTAGGAGGTGGCAGGAGGACAGAAAGGTGATGCTCTTGCTGGAGCTGAAGTGTCCATTAATGCAAAATTATTCTGCTGAGTCTCCAATCATGTTGTCCTGAAAGGGTTTTCACTGGAGACCTGGCCACGATGTAGAGAGAGAGAGACAGAGCCTGGAGATCCTAATTTCATTGCTCAGCTGGCTGAACTGGGGAAACACCAGTCTCAAGCATGTTTGGCAGACCAGAAAGCTGGGAGGGTGTCCTGACCACACTGGACCAGGCACAGAAACTAAATTCTGGCCCCAAATAGTTAGATAAAAGGATGTGTGGTTGAGGCTCCTCATAACAGAAGACTGTGAGGTAACCCAACAGGACTGGATGTTTATTTAAACATTGAGGCTTCAGTAGCTTGTAGTCCTCTCAGACTTTGTATGTGTATCTTCTCTAAAGGAATCCCTGAACAGCTTTCTTTTAACTGAGTTTTTACTTCTCCATGGGTCAGTGTTAATACTGAATGCAATATTTAGTCTAACTTATGCACCAAGAAATAAAGAACTCTATGTTTGTGGGTTGTATGTGTCTTCAAATTTGTAGACCGTTCAGCAAATAGGAAATCCATAGTCTACAAAATGCAAGGCTGCTTTTACACTGCATTCAAAAAATACTGGACAGCAGTCTCATTGACAAAAAGTCTAGCGTTTAATGATGGGGGTGTTGATGCCAACAAAATAAAATGAAGAGATGTTTTATTAGACTTACCAGGTTAGCACTTCATTTACATAACATTGTGCTATCTATTTAGTAGCAGACTGTGATGGGAATCCTGATTTTATAACTTACTGAAATGTTTTGCCTTTTTCTGGCTACTCCATGAAATGTGAATTTAAGTCTAACCTGAAGAATGAGGTTGTACACAACAATATTCTGTCATCACTTATGGATAAAAAGTTTTATTTAGGTTTATACACAGATCAGAGAAGGGTTTTCACTTGAATAGGGTATTTGATGACTGAGGAAAGCTTAAGGAAGATAGGAGAATGTAGTGAAATCTACAGCCTGAGGGCGAACTCAAATCCAGATTTCCCTGCCCAGCTGTTACCCACTAGAGTAGTTTTGCAGCTCACTCAGAAAGCACCAAGCTACTTCTGTAAGAAATATCATTGGTGCTCTAAGGACTTTATTTGTCATGAAGTAGTACAGAGAGGGGTCACCTGTAGATTTTGTAATGAAATAAAGGACTGTATTGTCCATATTCAAGCAGGTCTTAGGGAAGAAAAAGTTCTTTGGGCTACTCAGCAAGTGTACTCTGTCAAATCCATGGCATGTGCCCCTGAAAGGTGGAAATTCCCTGTGACTGGGGCTGAAATAGTGAACAATTTGGGTAATACTTACCCTACACACACCACGTCCAGGGCTGGTTTAATCCTGTGGCAGAATTAAACTAATTCCTTGCTATACAGCTGTGGTGGGTTGACCCTGGCTGGACACCAGGTGCTCACCAAAGCCACTCTATCTCTACCCTCCTCAGCCAGAGAAAATAAAATGAAAAGCTCGTGGGCTGAGATAAGGACAGAAGGAGATCACTCAGCAATTACAGTAAGAGGCAAAACAGACAACTTGGGCCAAATTAATTTAATTTACTGGCAATCAAATTGGAGTTGGGTAGTGAGAAGTAAAAATTTAATCTTGAAACACCTAATGTCGTTAGAGACCCGTGGACAGCTTAACAGAGACCATAATGCAAACTTCACACCAGTTCTGGTGTCAGACTAGCCTACAGTGTGGACCCCATTGGTCTCTTAGGGCCAACACGGACCCTGTGTGCTCTCGACCTGAGGAGCTGAAAACTTTTATCACCAAATACGAAATGGCCGTTATTTGCCCAGAACAGGTGACCACTGCTATCAAACACGATACTGGCTGCATTGTCAGAATTGCAACAGAAGTAGAACAAACTGCTGAACATCATTGGTATGGTGTTTTTATGAGATATGCACCATCTGCAAGTGTCGTATTGCGTCTTGTATTACATCCTATGACTGTTGTACTATTGTGCTGTATTTTATTAGTTTTGCTAGTGATATATTTTTGTATCTATTTTATATCTATCTCCCTGTGTTGAAAAAATGAACCACCAGCTGTTACCTGATTCAGGCTTAAGCGAGTGCCCAAATCTTCCCCTGAGTGAGGCAAAAGGACTAACAGTTCCACCCCTGGCCTAGGCACTGGTTTTTCTGTTTGGCCTGTGGCAAGGGGCAAGGGAGACTGTCCACTCAGCTGTGGTCTTGGCCCAACATATAGCTGATGCCACACCCCAACATGTTCTGGAAAAGGACTGAGGCCCAGCGAGAGCAACATGTGAGCTAGAGGGCTTGTGAGCTGGAGAATTTGTGAATTAAGAAAGTGGTGAATTAGAGAATTTATGTTGTACGAATAAAGAACATTGAACCCCATTTCATTTTGCTTTAAATTTAATGAGGTCCTGATACAAAGTTGAATTTGTTGAGTGTGTCATCGTATAAACTGAGATATCCAAACAGTACATGACATTTTTGTATGTGGTAGGAGTAAAAAACTGTAAGGGGAAGACAAAACTGTCATTTTCTTTCCTTCAACTTATGAGTCTCTCTGATTACTAAGAATTATTCCATTTAGATGTGAGATCAATACACCATAAGTTACCTGTAAATCACTGGGGATTTAGACAATTCTTAGTCAACAATTCTATTTATTTTTAAAGGAAGCCAGCTCTGTTCTGGCCTTCGAGGATAAGAAAAATCTTTGCCAAGGCACCTAAGCTAGATAAGAGTTAAAGTTTGTCCCCTTTCTTCTGTACACTATTTCTGTAGGTGTTAGGAGATGTGCTCTGAGACATGTCTTGATTCAGGAAGACTGGGGTGAAGTAAGGTTTTTTGCATTTGTGCTTTGTGAGGGTTTACTTTAAACAAATTACTCAAGTTCAGATGTTTAAATGTTTGTTCTTCTTCTTGTTTTAGCTTATGGTAATTATTTCTATCCATAAAAGAGAAGATCTGAGCCCTTTCTGAGGACTTCTGCTGCTGTAAGATTTGTCAGTCTGTTTCTCCTTTGCTTCCCTACCGTTGTCCTTATCTAGGGAATTTTCCTCTGCAAAGGAGACTACAAAGCTTACAGCATGCCATGCATATCTTACATGCTGTCCTGGGAGTCAGCTGCAGAGTCACCACTTCTGTCTGTTGTCCAGTCAATGAAAATAGATTCTCAGTCCTACGATTACGAATCACAACATGAGTCCTGGCTGCCTTGCCTGACTTTGCTTGCTTTATATGAGCACAAGGGAAGATGAAGGAGCTGAGTTTTCAAAGGAAAAGGCTACAGCACTAGCTAGTTACTGAGCCGATACACTAATGCTAAAGCCACTCAGCGAATTTCAGTGGAAAACTTCCTTTCCGTTCTTAAAAGGAAGCTCCACAATTATTTGGTGTTTGATAGAGAAGCAGACTGTCTGAAAGTGTTCTGGAAAAGCTGCTTCCCTGCAATCTTACAGTCATTGTTTGCTCATAAGTAGGAGTCACTGGCGAGCAGTGACTCCGCCGCAGTCCCTCGAGCGCTGCCAGTCAGCGGCTTTGATTGCTGGGGATTTCTCAAAGAAGTGGCAAATGTTCCCTTTCACCTGAGGCGGCTGAGAAAACCAGCAATTACCCAAACATTACAGCCTCTTGTCTCCCGAGTGCGAGGCCAAGTGCCACTCCCGGAGAAGAAGAGCAGCTCAGCTCGCTTCGGTGTGTCGGGACGTGCGGGCAGTCGTGCTCCCTCCCCTGCCGCGGCTGGGTTTGTGTGACAGCTACCCCAGCAAAGGGTTAAAGCGCGGTGTGAGGGGGAACTCAGGGAACCTAAATTGCGAAAGGGATTACTAGCCTCGTTACACAAGACTGCAGGTTTAATTCAAAGGCACGTTGAGCCCACACCTCTTTTTGTGTCTGACAGCTTTATCTTGCTCTTAATAACACCACTGTTGAGGGGAAGTGATTGTGGAATTCACCTGCATTTTCCTCTCGTGTTTTATTGCCTGCTCCTTTAGAAATTCAGTAATTATTTGGCAGAGAGCCGGGTAGCAAAACCAGACAATATGCTGAAAGTTGGCCTTTACCTTTGGTTTCCTTGTACATGAGTAAACAGCATACAAAAGAACAGCAATGCACAGTCCAGTGAGAAAATGGCAATTTTAAGAGCAAACAAGTAGATAAGGAAGTAAAAGCAATTCTACAGGGAGGTGGCAAAGGAATAGCAGCAAAACTTGCTGTGTGGAGGTAATAAAGATCTGTCTGTTTGAGGCCTGACAGCCCTGCAGAAGCTGAGACACACCTCTTTTGCTGACTGTGCCATGGCATGGTTATCTCTGACAGAGCAAGCTGCTGAGGCCAGAAATCCTGGAGGATTTCTCAGGGAGACTTGTCAGGTTTCATTAGTCAATGACCTTGCCTTTCTGTGGCGCGAATCCACCATGCAGGTCCACGGGAAGTGGCTAATGAAGGTCTTTAAGTTTCAATTAGCGGCCTGACAAGGGAAAAGTGATATGTGGGTACAACAGCTCTCAGCTGCTTGCAAAGAAGAAATGGGGAAGTACTCCTTGTGGTCTCAGCAAGGAATAACAGAAGGCATGGGGGAGATCTGCTCTGACATCTGGTTTGTGTTGCTGCAAGCCATCTCTGCACAGCCTTCCCTGTGGGCTGGGGTGACCTGAGGCTGTTCAGAACTGTGGCTGTGATTTGTCACAGGTTTAAGTGACGACACTTTTAAGTTTTAGGTTTTGTCCCGTTGCTAGTGTCACAAATAGCATAATGATCATCAGGGATCAAGTGGGAAGTAGAAAAGTGCAATTCATTACCCTCAGGAGAGATAGGCTCATTTTGAGGTATCTTCCCAGGGTTCAGGAGGAGCAGATTTCCTTTAGCGTGTCCAGAGCTCCTGTAAGAGTAACTACACCTGGGCTGTTTTACACCCAGAAATCCCAGACAAGTTATTGAGTATCACTTCCCATTTCATGTCTATAGCACTGCAGACATGTCTGACTGTGAGCAACCCTGAGGCAGCGGGTCCCCTTCATCTCACAGGGGATGGACTTGCTGTGCACATGTGTATGGTGCTTCTGGGGGTGGCACAGCCCGGGCAGAAGCAGACTTCAGGACACACAGGCTGATGTGATGGTCTTGGTAAGGAGAGAAAGCATTTGGGTCTGAACTTTAGTATCTCCTCCACAAAGCACTCACTGAGGCCAATTTGCTGACCAAAGTTTGCACGGGAGTCCCCAAACACAAGTGAACCGTATCTTAACTGAGTATACAGGCTTGATTTTTCAGCAAGGAGCTGTTTGAGGAGAACATTCAATGGCCATTAGAATTCTTCTGATGACCATCACATAGAGCAACCAAGCTGAATGAATAATTCATGGAGGTTGAGATTTGCTGTGAATTTAGCTGCTTTTTCAGCTCATGAGCTTCTTACAAGTAACATGCAGCTTTCTCTACATTATTTGTTATTAAATCTGAATCAAGTAGGGCCTTAACTTAGAAACAAACTAGGGGCATGACAAAGAATTTCTGTGGCAGAATCTGACCCTGTATTAATTTATATGCTGTTTTCTCTCCCCAAGAGATGGAGTTATACATAGTTTGAGAGAAGCATTCACTACTGAGTGTATGACTTCAAGTAGTCCGTGTGTGTTGTGTTCTGGTACATGGTGTAGCTGACAGATGCTTTGAACTCTGGTAGTCAGAGAGACACTCAAATCTTCACTCGTGGTTTTGTGTCTTCTCAAGAGGCAGGGAGCGTGTTAGGGCAAGATGGCAGATGGTGAAATTTATGATGGCTCAGGAAATGTTAAATATGCTTTTTTTTGGTCTAAGGACATCCTGCCAATTAATTATTCTTGAGTAAAATTCTAATATGAGGTGTTAACTGGCCACAGCTTCTGTCAAGTCCATATAGTTTCAGCTGTGAAGTATTTCAAAATGCTGTGGTCTGACAAATTACATCTTTTCTCTGCTGGGATGCTGCTGATATCTTTTGGGAGTTTTGTCTCTCCACTTTGTGGAAAAAAATAAAAACCTTAAGTTGCTAAGGAGCACAAGTCTCATTGATTTTCTAAAAGCATTAAGGGGAAGCATATGTCACAGGCTCAGGCAGAGTTCACTGGTTATCATTACATACAAGATGTTTCTCTGGGGCTTTAACATTGTTTCCTACCAAAACACCTAAAGCACTTCGAAGGGTTTATTTTTTTTACTAGCTTGGGTGTGGTTTTGCTTTTTTTTTTTCTTTTTTCCCTGAAATAGGCAAATTTGAATGGTGCTGCAGGGATATAACAGGGCTAGAAAAAATACAAAAGTATTGATGCAGAACTGTGCAGATAGAATATCTGCTTGTGAACTTCAGCAGGGCAGATAGTATTTGCTTTGCTTCTCTATTGATTTTCCTTCCTGGCCTTGAGGGGCCCCAGAGAAAGTGGAAACGGTTGGTGTGTCTCTACCCTCTTAACACAGACATACCCAAAATGATTTGTCTAAAATTTCCATGGCACTGTAGAGAAGTGACCCCAAAGCACCTCGCTTGCACCTTCAACATATTCTGCCTAGGCAAGAAGAGAGAAAGACATCACTGGTGACAGTGAATTCAGTTTCAAGCCCTGCCTTGGTGCCCTGGGGCCAGATATGGGATACGTGCTCTGCTTGTGATAAGACAGCATCTAGTAGAAAGCTGAGATAGTTTTTTTTTTCTTCAGCCTTTCCAGGTAGGAATTTGGGCTTGGATCTTGCACTGGATCCCTTCTTCTCCATCCAGGCAGCTTCACGGTGATATTTGTCACGCCTCAGAGTAACAGAGCGACTTGTTTATCTGCTGCAGTGAGCTCTGCTGAGTCTTCAGAGGGGTGGAATTACATTCTGGATGGTGACTTGGGCTGCAGCCATGTTACTAAACATTGGCTAAAATTTCCCCTGGTTGTTGCCCTCACTTTATCCCCTACCAGTGGGAATAATGTTAGGGTCAGTAACACAGAAAAGTCTGCAGAAGATTTTGGCATTTTATCCACTCTGTTATCTTGCTGTCTTCAGCTGGATGACATGATGCTGCAAACATTGTAAATATTAGCCTGGGCTTGTGTTGCTCTCCCTGTTGGCTCTTCTGGCAAAGCTCGGGTTCATTTTTCTAGTAGTGGTGGGTAGGACAACTAACCCTTCTGCTCCCATCCAGCAGCTGACAACTTCCATTTATTCAAAATTTATCTTAAAAAAAGAGATCAAACATAGTGTCTGGGTTCCTTAGGATTTTCAGTGCTTGGTTTTGAGGGCTGGTGATGATACCTTTTCCTGGGCTTACAATAAAAGCCAAACACGGTTAGAGGGGGAAAAGGGATTTTACCTTGGTATTTATTTAAGGATCCTTGGGCCCAGGCAGGAGCACCCCGCAGGAATGCCCCCCCACCCGGAGCGATACACGGAATGCACGTTGGATAGTGCACACCGGAGAATGCACGGAAAAAACCCCCCCCGCAATGATTTGCTTATACAATTATAGAGCTTGCATATTAGCATATCTATCATAGATTTCCCAATGGGAGGCTCAGGAGAAGCCCCCTCGTAAGGAATGTCCCCCCTTGCATGGGTCTATCTTAGTTTACAGAACATGTTCTAGAGAGGACCTTGGTTTGGGGCTTGCTGACCCCCTAACTACGAAGCTTCCAAGATGTTTAGTCTCTTGGCTTAACAGAACTTCGGGTCTAAGCGAGTTATCAGACTTAGGGAATTACAAGTAAGTGGGTTAAAAGCACTAAGGATACATAAAGGCTGCATAAAAGTGTATATGGAGGGGGATATGAGAGCAGTATATGAAAAAGCAAAAATCATTATGGCATCAGTGAGGAAGACTGTCATGCTTCTGGTTTAATAGAAGCTGCAGCTTTTGCTGGTGCAGCTCTGAGCAGGGTAGCTCAGGTTGGGTGCATGTGAGGTGGGGAACAGCTGCAGAGACAGACAGGGGCTGCCAACCTGTGGACAAGGATGTGGTGGGTTTTAAGTCTTGTTTTCATAATGGAAGTTTGAAATATTTTGTTTAACCAGCTTTAGGGACAGGGAGCTGGGTGCCTGGTCTGTCAGTGTAGTAACAACCTGCTCTGCGCCACTCCCATGGTCTTCAGGAGGTTACACAGTCTGATCTCCTGCCATTCATGACCTGTAATTTGTGTCATCATGGATTTGTTAGGACAGAGGAAAAGAGTTTAATTAGGAGAATAGAATACCATCAGGATAAAAATGGCTATATATTGTCCCTTCTCAACACTGCAAAAGAGAGGATATAAATTAAATATTTAATGTGAAATAAGAGATTTTATTTAGGTAAACAAAAATAGGTACATTTCTGTTGGTACATCGAAGTCGGTTCCTTTCCTAGAATGTGCAAACCCACACTTCTCCAACTCACACATGAACAAAATCCACCCCCTTGCTTTCAGAGAGTCCTCACAAGACCTGGGAGTTGCAAGAATGGATTCCTGGAAGTGGTAAAGCTGGGTGAGGACAGTTCCTTTCAGTCACTAGCCTACTGTATAACAACTGCAGTGGGCTCTAACTAAACTTTGTCCATTGCACTGTGGCCCTGGATTTTTAAAGCAGGTGCTAAAAAACAGGCACCAGGGTGGAATATGGAACATGATCCCATATGCCATCCATTCCCTTGGAGATGGCAAGAGGGACTAAAGGGTAAAAAGGGCTTCTTTGCAGTGGTCAGAATTAAGGTGTCTGTATGATAAAAGGAGGGTGAAAAGAAGGAAGGAGGTATGCAAAGCTGATACTGATGGAAACCCTGTTACTTAGGAAGTGTTGTTCAAGAACAATTTATCTGTGAGAAAATATGACACTTGTAATGTAGCCAAGTCCTTTGCAAGCTGTAGAGGCAGCTGCACAGGCTTGCCTGAGGCATTGAGTATGCCATCTGAGCAAGTCACAAGGAAATCTCTATTTAAATAAAAAGGAAAAAAAAGCAGTTCATGAATACTAGGCACTCTGTGTCCTGCCAGGATGTTCTCTTTTCATATCAAGGGTCTGATTCTTCAGAAGTACTTTCTTGTCCTCTTTCAGGTTGCTGACCAATTCAGTGGAGAGAAAGTGCGAGGAAGCCAAAATCATACTCATCCGCGAAATATCTTTGAAATAGAGCTTTCTGGATTTTCCTGTGTTTGAAAGACTCTTTCATGGATACGTGGTGTGTGATTCAGCCACAAGCAGAATGAGAGTCCTCTTGTCAAACTGCAGATGTTTGCAACGTCTTCATCTGAACTATCTCTCAGCCCACCCTTCAATAATCAACAGAGAGAAATAAACAACTACACGAGACTGCTACTTCTAAAGTGTTTTGGATATCCATGTAACCAAAGGTGATTTGTGCCTGAGGAGTACTTTCTTCTTTCTCTTGAGAGTAGAAATGTCTTTGGACATCTACTGTAAAGTTAGGGGAAATGAATCCCAGCATGAAAGTATGCATCATTTAAAAAAGGTTAGCTCAGGTAGTCTGGATATCCACAAGGCATCCAAATCCTGCCTTCTCAGCTTTTCTTTTTACATTGCCTGTGACAGATTCTCAGTTTTGTACTCAAATTCCTCCTTTTCCCCAAAGCACCATCATCTTTTCTCAAATTTCTCTCTCATCCTACCTCCAGGTGCAGACAGCAGGATACCCCTTGAATAGTATCCAGAAGTACAGCAGCCTCCTAAACTGCAGGTGTCCAACAAACAACAAGGTGAGTTCTGTTGTTAAATCTCAGCATGTTGGGTGTTGATAAATGGGATGACAGTGCAGCTGGTTGGGATTTTTGAATGAATGTCTGTTATTAGAAAATGACAGTTCACAGAAGTAAAAAGGACTGGTGGCAGCATAGCGGTTCCAAACAAATTTTCCCAGTGGAGCTTTTTGGTTTGTGATACTGAGAGATAAAGTGAGCTTGGTCAGCTACTAGGAACAGCCCTGGTTCATGTCCTGGGAGACTTCTAGTTGGATCTGGACGCTGAACGTAGCTCTCCCATGCAAGAAGAATCCACTTTATTGAGAGTAGAAAAGGGAAAGTCTTGCATTTTGCAGAAAACTTCAGGAGGAGTCAGCATAAAATGTATCTGAAATGAGTACAACTGTTTCCTGTAAAAATATGAAAGAGAAAACTGTTCCTGTCCAGGAGACCTCAGGAGAGAGACTAACAAATTTAAACGCACTTCATTCTTGTTAATGCAAGAGAGATAAATAGTAGGGTTTTAACTTTGGCTTATATAAACCAATTGCTTTTAAAAAATCCAGATATTAAAAAAAAATATTATAGGGTCCACATAAGTTCAGTTAAAGGTGAAACACAGTTTCCACTGTTACTTTCCTTGCTGCAGAAAACCCATGTTGCTCAATTATTTCTCAGAAAGTCTTAATGAATGCAAGAGAAATGACCCTGGAAAAGTAAAGGAGGCACTCTGAAAGGATTTCAAAATTTTTTTATTTTCCAAGGTGGGAACATGTTCTGTATTTAACACACACAGAGTTTTGCAGTGAGTTCTTGCCTAGATGGAGACGCACACAAGTGCTGGAAATGCTTTCTGTTGCTAGAGAGGACAGGGACAACGGTTTGTACTTCATAAAATCATAGACAGGTTTGGGTTGGAAGAGATCTTCAAGATCATCTTGTTCCAACACCCCTGCCTTGGGCAGGGACACTTTACACTAGACCAGTTTGCTCAGAGTTCCACCCAGCCTGGCCTTGAACACTTCCAGGGATGGGGCACCCACAACTTCTCTGGACAGTCTGTTCCAGTGCCTCGCCACCTCATAGGAAAGAATTTCTTCCTATTTAATTTAAACCTACTCTCTTTTAGTTTGGTTTGGATCCATTCCCCATTTTTCTGTCACTACATGCCCTTGTCCAAAGCCCCTCTCTGGCTTTCTTGAAGGCCCCCATTAGGTACTGGAAGGCTTCTGTAAGGTCTCCCTGAAGTCTTCTCCTCTGCAGGCTGAACAGCCTCAAGTCTCTCAGTCTGTCTTCACATCAGAGGTGCCCCAGCCCTTTGATAATTTTTGTGGCCTCCTCTGGACTTTCTCCAGCAGGCCCACATCCTTATTACATTGGGGACCCCAGAGCTAAATGCAGCATTCCAGGTCGGGTCTCATAAAGGCAGAGTAGAGAGGCAGAATCACCTCCCTTGACCTGCTGGCCACTCTGCTTTTGGTTGGCTTCCTGGGCTGCCAGCACACATCATTGAGTCATGTTGAGCTTCTCATCAACCAATGCCCCCAAATCCTTCTCAGAGCTTCTCTCAATCCATTCTCCACCCAGCTTGTGCTTGTGCTTGGGATCCTCCCCACCCGGGTGGAGGATCTTGTGCTTAAGCATTGTCTCATCCCAAGCAATCCAGGTGGTGTGAATTGTCTTTGGAATAAATGATGAGGTGGAATGCTGTAACAGTGCCAGATTTAAAGTTGTTTGGGAGTTTTTTGTAAACATACTAGTGACCTTATTTTGACTGGTAGGTAGCCAATAGCCACTTCAGTTAGCATTCAGTGCTATAATTAGCTATAAAGAGTTTTGACAGGATCGATAATTCACCCATTGATCTTTTACATTCATTATTTTGCATCTAAAGGGTGCCTAAGCATTAACCAGAAAATCAGTTAGCGAGACGATGTCTTGTGAAACCACTGTCTGCCTCCTAAAAGGCGAGGGAAGGAAATGCTACACAGATTTCAGGTGAGTTACTGGTGACCCCTTGTCTGGGGCTGGCAGGACCCAGTGGCAGGGAGGTGCCTGCTACCCTTGCCACCATTGATTTCAGCCAGTGCCGTGCTCTCTTTAGGCACCTGCTGATCTGTATAAATCTCCAGGGCTGGCCCACACAGTTCTCTGCTTAAAGGCTCTTGGCAAGATCCCACATGTCTTTCTGAGAGCTTTGTTTGTGGGACAGTGTGGGAGAGCTGGGAGTGCAGGGTTACAGCATCTGCCGCCCCAAGTGCATAAATAGTCCAGATGAAGGACAAAAGGCAGGCGGCAAATTAGGACATGAACTTTTGTCAGTGGGACCAGCAGCCAGTTCCCAGTGTGTCCAAATGACACAGCTAATCATCAGGAATTTGTACCCTCCCCATCCTCACTCCTTGGCTAGCACCCACCCACAGTCTGCTGCAGTTTTGCAAGGCACTCACACTGTTTGTCCTGGTCCAATACCTCACAGAGTCAGTTCCACTGAGTATAAAAATGTCTCAATATGCAGACAAGAGACCTGCAAAGGAGAGAGACAGACAGCAAAGCAGCCATGGTTGCAGCAGGGGCTGTGACCTCCTGCCACAGGCAGTATGCAGGCTGATCCCAGCCTGGAGGCAGCAGCTGAGACTGGAAACCCCAAAGCCAGCCTGTCTGAGGGCACCTACCCCAATTTAAATTTGATCTACCTTGCTACATGCTTAATTAAGGAAAGCAGCTTTCATGCTAGTACCTCTGTGCCAGTTCACACCGTACAGTTATTTTCATCATCTAGGGAAAATGGTTGTGCTATCTGCACAAACCTTCAGCCAGGAAAGCCTTTGTTTCCCCAGACCCCCTCCTTCTCCAAACTCAAATGAGTAGGAAGCTAGTTATTGAGAAAAAAATGAATATGAAGCTAGAAAATACGTTATTGAAAAGGACAAATAGCTGAACAGCAGCTAACCTCCAACTGTAGCATGTCTGTCGTTCTTCCAAAGACCTTTGGAAACATGCCTGCTTCATGCAAGCTGGATTTGTATTTCAGGGAACGCATGTGCGCTCCTAGTGTGCTAAAAATAAATGTCTGCTGTACCAGGTCCACTGGCTTAGTACATCCAACTTCTCTGAACCCTCCCACCTATGCTTTATGCCCTTGGATTTGCACTGCCTGACCCGAGCAAAGAGCCCACCCAGAACTAAGCTTACCTGTCCTGTCTCTCAGAGATAGCAGGATTGAGGTCTTGAAATATTTTGGTGTTTAAATAAAGCTGTAATCTTGTGTCAATTAAGATAGGAAGAGCTTTCTGTGGGTTTTAAGACTGACTTATATCACTTTGGGTTGAGCCAGTAATTAATTTGAAACATGATTGCACACATGCGAGTCGTTGGCTTAAGTATCTCAGTTTCAGTAAAGCTGATGTGACTTCTGCATGTAGACATGGCCTGCAGCTCTGAGGAAATGAGAGAGGAAAGGGATTGCAGAAACAAGAGCTGACAATACTGTGTCACGGCTCCTCTCTCTTCCTCCTCCTCTTTCTAGTTTCACACTGCTGATTAACTGAGTAAACATCTGATGTGTGGCATCCTGCACCTATGCCTTGCAAAGCTGCTCTGATTATATTTCCCCAGCTTTTCATAGGAGTCAAGTGCCCATTCTGGGGTTGATGGTGAAAATCTGTTTTTGGGGTAGATCATAGCCAACTTTGGAAAAAAACTTCTGGTTTTATTGCAAGGAGGAAGTTTGCTTAATTATCACAACAATTTTATTGCCAGTTTTAAAATTGAAATGTAAATGAAGTTTAAAGGGAGTAGCACAACTAACCTTAATGGAGATTTGTTATCATTTTAAAAATTGTAATTGTAATTTTTTCTGTTGTCCAGTTTGGGTTCCCTTTTGTGCTCCCTCATCTTGAATACTGCTGTAGTATTATGGCACACACTTTGTGTTTGAAAGTAGAAATATTCACTTAGACAGGTGTTCTTGAATTGTCAGAAAAAAAGAGTTCAAACTACAGTACAAAGTGACCACCCTGCATTATGGAGATTGGATTTGATAATCACAGGAGCTTAGATCAGAAACTTAATTCTTGAGCCATACAAAGCATGCTGCTCCAGATATCTTCTCTCTGAAGCTGCAGCTTTGGGAAGACATTGTACTGAAACTTGGCTGAAGGTGAGGACAGATTCAGAGATAAATGTGCTCTGTTGTCATTTGTATAGTCTGATTATATAGCATGGCAAAAAGAAGACTTGCATTAAATTTTAGCTACATATATTTTGATCTGACACCCATACATTTTTTAACTTCCTTGGCGACATTAGGCAGCAATTATTTCTGTAATTCTATGGAGATGGGAAGTTCAAATTAATTAATTTAAACTTCTTCAAACTGTGAGAGGCTTAAATTTTGACTCTGAATCATATGTTTTGGACCCATTTCTGCTCTATATAATTAATACCATGATGAATTCCCAGGGAACACAATGCCAGCATAACAGGCATTTGTACTACCATTTCCACAATCTCAGTCACAAAGGTCACCAAGAGGCAACAGTTCTGAGTGCCCTTCCCTGGCAGTCAGGTCTTTGGTAATGGTACTTGTTGAGATATCCTGAATCAGCTCCCCTGCAGCTGTAGACATTTCTTGAGCAAAGAGTACAGAAGCTCTGATAACTTCCTTATGATTACATCTTCTATCTTTTTTTAAGGGAAATAACATGAGATATTTAGCTGAGGCAAAAGCTCTCATACAGTTCTTCTATTGCACTAGAAGAAAGAGCTTGAGTGGTTTTTGGAGGGACCACAATATTTCCCCCCTTTCTAAAACAATCTACCAGCTCTGCTCTTGCAAAGGACAAGGAACAGAACTGTGTGTTAGCCTTCTCCTTTCCTTTTTGTCCTTTTAAGAGCAGAAATTCTGGATTACTATACCTAAAATTCTGAGTCCTGAGCTGTTCTAAGAAGTCATTAGTTCAAAGGTCCAGAGATATTTCATCTCCATGTTATGTTTTTGATCATTAATAATATGACTTGCAATTTGATGACAATGCTTGTTCTCTTCAAAGGTGGTTTTGGGGATGTTAATGCTTGGAGTGGCAGAAAATGCAAATCATTGAAGTTAACTTGTGATTACACTGAATTTTGGAAAACAACATGGCTTTTTTCCTGGCTGTTGTTTTTACTGTGGAGCTGCAGCACAGCAAAAAAATTGTGGGGGTTAACAGCTTGTGCTACTTTCTGTGCATTAAGTCTCCCAGTTTTGAGAAGAAAATAAAATCTAGCTGTTCTCCAGACAAATAACCTTTCACAGTTTTTACTTTTATAATTGGTTGTTGTGTGTGGGGTGGAATATGAATAAAAATTAAGATTTATTTTATGCAAAGGCAGAAGGGCATCCAAGCATTATAGATCTGTTAAATATCCAAGGGAAGTTACATTGTGTCAGTTTTTGAGGCAAAGTTTAAATACTTAGTCTGTAAAATCCTCAAGATAAGAGGTTTTCAAGATTTTTTTTCAATTTTTGTTTAAATAGTTTATTTCAAGTTGTTCCCTCCAAGTATTTCCAACACAAGGACTGCAACATAGGTTTGCTGCCTGACAACAGAACTGATTGAAGTACAAATGGAGCTGTCACTGTTCAAGTTGAGTGAAACATAAAAAGGAAACAAATGACATGAATGATGAAAACTAGCTTAGCTTTTAAAGCGGTTCCATCATTGTTAATGGAAGATGCTGTAAATGCAGGCAGTTTACAGTGCTTTTACATATTTGTTTCTTTTCTTTAAAGACCTCAAATCTGCATTTGTGTAGCTCCCTAAGCACAATTGCTCTGAAACTTACTTTGGGTTTCTGCTGTTGGGAGTAGTGATGGTGCCAACAGCAACAGCTCCAATGTTTTCCTTTCTGTTATAGCAGAGGAGGCATTCAGCTCTTCGGGCAGTGCTTGCAGCTTGATGCACTCTGGCAATCACCACACACACATGAACCACAATTTGGTAAAGGTTGGCTCTTTAACTTTGGGAATACTGCACCCATCCAAATGACAGAAGATGAAGGACTACAGAAGGGATGTGAGAAGCAGTTGTTGTAGTCCTGGGAGCAGTTGAGGAACACAGAAAAAACCTGGGTAACTACAGAGCCGCTACTCTGACCTTAGTGTTTATGAGGAGCTGTCTAATAAGATAGCAGATACCGATTTTTGGGAATTATGATTAGAATTTAACTTCTGAGCTACAGACCAGAGTACCCATTACTATCAATGGCAAGGTTCAGTTTTTATGGAATGCCAGTGTTGTTCACCAATATGACTTTGAGCTAAAAACAACAAATGCTGTTTTTGTATTTGTTTTCAGTGAGTAATGAGGACATGACAGAGAAACACTTTTTGCTGAGCCAACAAGCCTTGATGTCAGCTGGGGAAAGGAACTCAGAGACTTCAGCACGGAGGAGACTTGGAATTTCATTACAGCAACAGTGGACTTGAGGAAAAGCTTTGGGAGGACCTGTGCCACATTAGCCCTTCCGAAGGGTAGGGAGAAAGGGCACAAGGAGCCCCACTGAGCTCCCTGCCCCAGGGCAGGAAGAAAGAAGTGACTTTTCTAGCCACAAGGTGCTTGAGATGGTAGTTGCAGCCATGAGGCAGGTTTGATAAATCTGTCCAGGCAGTTTTTCCACCAAGTCACTGGAAAACAGCTGAAGCCTTTACTCTTGGTAAAAGGTCTCTTTGAAACAGGGCTGCAAAGGGGCTGCAACCCCAGTCCAGCAGAAACCCCACACTTTTTCTTTCATAAATCTCTCATAGATTACTCTGGGTGTGCGACTCTGACTTCAGCATATGCAAGGATTTAAAAGACATTTTGAAGGGAGCCTTTAAATAAAGGGAGGAAAGCAAATTCTAAAGGTTTGAAATTCAGTATGAGGGGCATGGAGCAATTTAGCCAGATAATCTACCTTTGATAACCTTGGCTAAATAGGGTTCTACCTAACCCCTACTGCCTGCACTGATGCCTTTGGTACAGGACCACAGGAGAAGTTGTTTGAGCTGGAGAAAAGGGCTGAAGGACCAGCTACAGGGAGACAACTGTGGATGGTATTGGAAGGGTCCCTGTCAGACTGGGAAGAGGTTGTGACTGTAGCTCTGGCTCTGGTCCTGTTTTATGTGTTAGTTAATGACCTTGTCACAGAGAGTACTTGTTTGCTAATGGAATTTGCTGATAACATGGTTTTTAGGACAGAGAGGATTCCTACAAGAAGAAAAAGGGGATGACTGTGAGAAATAAATAATTGAAATAGGATTAGATTTAACACTACAAACTGCTAGCTCACGTGTTTAGTAGAAGAATAACAGCACTTTCTTGCAATATGACAGGAGTTCATCTGTTGAAAATTACAGATTAAAAAAATGGTCAGAAGGATCTATAGTTGTAATGGAGAAAAGAAGTCACTTAGGACACAAAAATACATCAAATACTTCACTTCCAGCAGAGATTGACATAGGGATTAGCTCCACAGGGGTACATTCCACTATATACACCCCTCTGCAAGGCACTGCTGAGACCTCTTCTGCAGACTCATTGTTGTCATGGCCACACATAATCAAGTATTATGAACTCACATTATAATACTTGCAGAAAAGACAATTGCCATGATATCAGTGATGTTCTAGAACATATTAAAAATACATTACTTTGCCCAGAAAAATGAATTGCTTTCTAGTAATGTCTCAAGGGTACAAAGGCCAGGGAGAGAAGGAAATACTTAAACTAAAGAACAATGCTGTCATTGCACTAAATGCATACGTAAAACAGAAAGAAGTTCCTAACAGTGAAATGAGGATTTGGATCTTCTAGTCAGAGTAGTAGGGCCTAAATTCCAACCCCTTCCCCCTCAATACCAGTGTTTGATAAAGATGGGCAGAGCTGCAATGGTTTAGAAGCTGTCCAAGATGCACAGAATAAAGGTTTAGTCACGAAATACCAAGCATTATTTCATTAGGGTTCTATTGCAACAGCTGCCCTGACAGTTCATGACTGGTTTTGTCAGTGAAATACCATCCAGATGGGAAGTCTCAGAGAGGTCTAAGAAGGGTGCCCTTCCCAATATGGCAATCTACAGGATTTTCATGTTGAGAATGGGGACAAGAGTAATATTAATATGCCAATAGCTTGATTGCAGCACCCAATTACATCTACAAATGACGTAAATGGTCACATTTCCAATGAGTTGATGACTCTACACTCACTCAAACGAGCTGGTAACACCTGTTAGCAGTGTAATGCCCAGGACATGGAGCACAGTGAGTGTGATTCTGGCCAGCAAAGGGCCTTTGTGGAAAGACACAGCACACCTTGCCCCACACAAGTGTTATCAGTAGCACCTCGCTGGAAACTGAGGCATGAGCTATGAGCCATCTTCAAGCTTGCAACAGGACATAGCTTTTTTAATCTAGCCAACTTGTCTTCTCTTCACTAAGAAAAGAAGCAGAAAGGATCTCTTTGTCTTGTCCAAGGCCTGACCCCTCTAGACATCCTGTCTTTCTTAAAATAACTCTTGTTGTACCCCGATTAAGGAAGTTTATCTTCTCCAGATCCTGTTACATGTGGTGCTGGTGTAACCCAAAGCACAAAAATGTATTATCCTTTATTTTTGTGTATGCACCTGAGTGTGTGTGTGTGTGTGCATACCAGCCTTTTTAACAATTTTGTTTGATTTACCAAGTATTTACTGGTAACTAGTTATACGAATATATACCAATAGCTGAATTCAGCCAAACAAGCAGCCTTAAAAAAAACAATGGAAAAGTAAAAATGCCATACACTCAGCTGTCTTTTGGCTCAATGGATTCACTGAACTCCCCATTTCGGGCCAACAAGTATGTTAATCAACCTACTAAAGAGAACTTTGATTCCAACCAGAAGCTGTTAGGGAGCAGCAGAAACAAATACCTGTTCCAATATTGCTCAGTTTTCCTGAGGTCAAATGAAGTGTTACCGGTGTGACTCAAGGAGTACATACTTGCTATGTGGGTGTGTGTTGGAAGGAACAGGGAAGTTATTATGGTGTAGAAATTGCACTATTTTGGGTTGTTTTGAGGTTTGGCTGGTATGACTTCAAGTAGTCCTTACAAGTACTCTCCTCAATATATTCTTCTTACCTTTTTATTTTGATGGAAAAAGTTTAAGCAACTTCACCTTCATTAAGAATGTTACCTGGAAGAAGTAATCAAAATGCCTTTAATATTGAATATTATAATGAGCTAACAGGCTAAAATAGCTGATTTTACAGGTTAGGAGGAATAATTATTATTCAGATTAATATAGATAACACGTACAAGATAAGGCCATGTTGGAAGGGGCTCTGAACAACCTGGTCTTGTGGAAGGTGTCCCTGCCCGTGGCAGAGGGATTGGAACTATATGACATTTATGGTCCCTTCCAACCCCAAACATTCTAGGATCCTAAGATAGATGGCATCAAGGACTTTGGGAAACATTAATTTATGTAGCTCATTGGCACAGATTTACTGGATGATTCTTTAAGTCTTAAAAACTCTGTGTTAGTGTTGCAGCTTATAAAACTGTCATATGTAGGGAGATGTCTCATGGAAATACTGCAAGACAGTTTACAAGATATTGGGTACTTGGTTTTTAATGGGGAAGTTGCTCTGGAAGTGGAAAAGAAAATACAATTGTAAGATCTTTGAAATTAGGGGATTTCTTTTAAGCCTTTTCCACTGTTTTTTGTTTTCTCTTTCTTGTTTCTTCTTTTATATTTTATAGTCGATAAAATAGAAGTTTAAAAACTTGAATAGAGTGAAAGAGAAGACATAAAGCAATTTCATTTCAAATACACTTTTTTGCAGACCCAAAGGGTAAAATTTTATACTGGGAAATATCATATTTACTAAAATTATTCACTCTAAAGTATTTGTTTTCCTCAGTTGTTGATGGTGATTACTGTTGGGGTGACAGTGTAAATACAGTTTACTCCACCTACCACTGTGTAATACCACTGAATCTGTTTCACAGTTCCTGGCTAAGAAGTCAGTTAATAAAAACTTGCAGCTGCCTCAAATTTCGCTATTTCCAAACAGCATATTTAGCCCTCGGAGTTTTCCCAAGCAAACAGAAGGCATATCTATTCCAACAGAATCATCAGCCTAATTCTAATGGGTTTGAAAATGCTTTAGATGGGGCTGGCTGTGCCTGCTGCGTGCGGTGATTCCGGGGGGATCCAGCCTCCCTCACGGAGCGGCGATGCTGCTGCGTGCTGGTAACTCGCTCTCTGCTACCGCTCGCGGCTGAGCTGCCGGAGAGCAGGAGGAGAATTCTCCTCGGTTTATACCCTATACATCACTTGCTTATTTAGCCTAAAGCACCCTTCCTTCCCATCTGTGAGGCTGCATATGTCTAAGGTCAGCTAAGGGAATCCTGTTCCTTATTAATGAAAGCGGTTTTAAAATAAACCCACCACGTGTCAAAAAAAAAGGCAAGTTAAGAAAGGCTATAAAATAGCAAAATGGATATTCATCTTATTTTTCACCCTAAATTTAAAAAAACCCATTTTGTAAAGAGAGTATTTCCCTCCTGGAACTTCGTTGCTCCCATCGTAAAGTCCAAATTAAGGTTGCACTTTGCTGTATAGTTGAAAAGCTGTATCTTCAAATGACACAGATTATGGAGCAACTCAGCACTCTCTGGATTTAATTCTGACAGGCAGGAGCAGGTGGATGACATGCAGCATAACCTTGGAAAGATGACCCCACATGACTATTAATTTATATTTGATAGTTGTAAGATAAAGTAAGGGTTAATTAAGGAACTTTCAGAAGGGGCATAGGATGTTCAGGTAAAAGGTGGAGCAAGGAATATGTGCTGACGCCAGAAATAGGCCAGCTGGTTTATGTTATGATTCTATTTTTTCCTAAGATCTTCAAGTGATTTTAAAGCTCTACAGGGAAATGTGCTCTGTGATGGCCTGAGTATTATTTCAAATGCCTGAGTGGCTGAGGCACTGGTTTACCATATCCTGCTGTGAGAGCATCGGAGGCTAGGATGGTGCCTTGTAGGCAAGAGTGCAAAGCAGGCACACTTTTCAGTACTGTGTTATGAAGCTTTGAAAAATATGCTTTTCACCACAGGCAAGCTTGAAAAAATGGACAGGACCCAAAAAAGTCTTTATTAAAATTTTTCTTCCATTTCTTTCCTACAATTTTTTTTTCTGCTAGTCATAATTTCATTCTACTTCTCAGAGCCAGGGTAAAGTAGAATGAACGTTCCTGCTTTTGCTGGTTTAACTTATCTCTGGTACATCATATCTGCTCATTAATTTTGCTGTTAGTAGTAATAACATGCAGATGAGCTACTGCATCACCAGACAGAGCTCCTATTTTGGGAAAGGAAGAGTTTGCTTTGCTTTGATTCCATCTTTCTTTTTTTTTCCTTCAGGAATTATTAAGTTAGTAGGAATGTAAAAAATCAGTAAACCCTGATGCAGAAAAGACATTTCTGTTTGCAATATTTTGTGGCTGTGTGGTTTTATTTCGCTCTGTTAAGAATCCAAAATAACTGCACCTTCCCAGGAAGTGGGAAAGACTGTTCTCATTAGCCAGGGAGTTGGATGGCTCTTTTACCAAGAACAAGCCTTGGATCTTCTAGGCTGTGGTTTCCTCCTTCCTGATAAATGCCTCCTTCCCTTTCTCATTTATTCTCAGGCATTGCAGCCCTCCACATTGAACCATCTGGGCTGCACACGCTCATTCATGTCGTTGGAAGTAAGAAAGATTCTTGATGTTATGGGCAGAACTATGTTTTATTTTGGTCATCTTATGCCCTTTTGGTCACCTCTCAGATGACATCTCTGCTCCTCTGTTCCACATCTGGAAGTTCATAATCTGTCCAGTAAGAGAGACTCACTGGTTGGTTCTGTAGTGGTATTGATACAGAATTTACAATTTTCTAGCTGTGGTATTGAACAGGCACAACACAGCTTCATACCTGGAGACTTTTGAAGGTGCTGGAAGCAGCTCTGACCCACCTGAGTCAGCATCAAAGGGAAGCTTATTAATACACTTCCTCTCATTTAAATCTGCTGTTTTTGACACAGGCTGTCTTAAGAAAGGCAGACCTCTTACCCCTGCTTCTGGGCCAGAAGGAGCACTGTTCTGCTGCTTTTCTTCCTTCCTTCCTTCCCCTTTCTTCTCCCTTGGGATCACTGGTCGCCACTGTATTTATTCCCAGTCTGGCCACAGGTTCACCTGGCTTGGTCACACAAATGTGCCTTTAAAGATATTTAAAAAACAGTGATGCTTCTGAGGTAGGGAATATATTTTATCTTTTCCTGTCCCCTTGCTCCCCCTTTGTCTGACTGTTGATTTCACATTGTCAGAGTTTTGTGCCTAAACTAAGTTCAAGTATTTATGTGGATGTTTTCAGTATCTCCATGTCGCTCAGATTCAGGTGGTGAGGTAGATTGATGGGTACCCTGAGTATCCAGGCACTCAGAAGAGACACTCCAAGGGATTTGGGGGAGCTGGAACATTAACACATCTTCAGTTCCCAAGTGATCTAGATTTTTTTCCTCTCTGGGACTCAGTGGGAAATAGCACACACCCCTCTTATGCTGAGTACTAAAGGAAAAACATTGCTTTGGCATTAGACTGACCAGCTTTTCCCTGTGTCAATGTCCTCCACAGCAAACAGTGCTTAGTACTGAAACACTGTGGATCTCCAGCAACTCATGTATGAAACTTTTGATGTATATTGGATTTTTTCAGTCCTTTGGTACCTCCACATCTGCTGTTATAAAGGAACTAACTGGGAAATTTCACAGCCATGAAAATTTGTCATGTGACTGACTTCCCTATCAGCTTTATATAGGACCAAAATTTTCTAGCATTCTTTTGTCATCCTTAACTCTTGAATGAAAAACACCTTTGTTATAAAGTGACACAGTTCAGTGAAGTTCTTTAATGGCAGGTCTTTCTTCCTGTGTATAAGCAGTTTCCGTAGTACCAGACTTAAATATTCAGGCTTGTTAGTTAATTCAGGGCCTGGGCCTAGTGGATGCCTTTGCATCAGCTACTGGTACAAGGGTTACACTCTTCTGTTGCGTTTGGTTGTTTTGGCATTATTCAAGGATTTAAAGATAGGTCCCTAATTTTTATTTTAAATAAAAAATAAATTTTGAAAATCAGTTTGCCAAGACTAGGCTTGAAACTCTATGGCTACTTGTCATGTTGAGAGTAAGGCAAATTTTTCTGTTGTATTAAGAGAAAGATTTGGCAGAAAATAAACCCCCTTGCATTCCAGCTGGTCCTCAGATATCAGAGGGGCTGGGGGTGGCTGGGCTTATATTCTGAGCACTAAACAACAGAAGTGCAGAGCCAGCTGGCTCTGTAAGTCCAGTCACATCCTCTGAGAACTACCATGATTATGGATTCACAAATAGTGCCATAGACTCTAGATCTGGTCATGGGCAGGTACAAAATAACTTACTGAGCAACAGAAATGCAGGTTCTTATTGGATTGTCAGTGATAAAGACACTGTCTGCAGAAATGTGTGTGAATATACAAAATATGAATAATACAGCCAGCAAAAAAATGCATTAAATTGAGAGATGACTCCATAGTGCAAAAGGCATGATCACAGCCACAAGCTTGCCTTCTGAATTTCCCAAAGAAGCAGTCAGTATAGGTGACTGCTTCAGTTTTACCCACTGGGTGTCCTTATGAGGGAGGAGATGGGTGCAGCCATAGTTAACCACTCCAGGATACCAAGATGAAATCTCTAACCTCCCTTTCCACTAAAACTACATTTATATTGGCTTTCTTTTTAAGAGAGGGGAAAATGTAAAATTACCGTTGATGTGGTTTCATGTTTAGGTGGAGTTTGAATGACTTTAGTCATAGATGTAAAGCATGTACAGGTTTTACTTAATTAGCATATGCCAGCGTATGAAAAGTAGTAAGTATTTTCAAGTCAATGGAGCAAAGTTCAGCTTTCAGTCACTCTTTGGTTTATTTCTTGGGCTCAGTTCCTGTTAGCTGCATTGTTTTAAACAGAGCATGACCACAACACCTCTGTGCCCCTCCATCCTTTGTTCCACGTCTCTCTCAGGGCAGTACATCAAATTCCCGCAGTGTTCCTGCTCCTAAGGCGTGCAGTTTGTTTCTGGTGAACTATAACCAGTGCTTGCACTCCTTCTTGATGAACTTAGTTTTTCAGTATTTTCTCCACACTCCTATGTGTTGGAGAAACCAGGTTCTGTAATAGTCTTCCAAACAGTTTTAGGAATTGAAATATGAATGCTAGTTCCCTCAGCTGATGTGGTTGTCTCTGATATCCTGGGACAGAACAGATCCCTTCTACTGTTATGTTTAGTGAACAGGAAAAAGAACAATGCCTTTAGTTGTGATTAACTGTCATATATAGACACCTTCAATGGGAGTTTATTTTATGCAGGAATATGCAGTGATTGGTTTTGAAACATCAGTCCAAAATATCAAAGTTTCATATAACACAACCAAAGCCTGAGAGCTCAGTCAGGTCAGAAGGAATCACCCCTGTAGAAGCGAAGGGAACATGAGGGGCTTTGGTTGGCTTGAGGAACCTCTTGACATCCAGGTGTGCAAAGCTCAGAGGATGGCTGTGCCCAGGCTTGAAGGAAAAAATATGAAGTTCTGGAACCCCAGACCTTCCCCCTGTGGCCTAGCTGTGGACACTTCCTGGGGGCAAAAGGAGAGGTTCTGTGGGTGGGCAGCGAGTGCTGGGGTGTGCTGATGTCCAGTGCTCAGGTGTCAGCCCTCACCCCACCCAGTGAGAGCCTCGAGAGGTCTCTGTGCCCTCTGCCAGGCTTGGGGGGATGCTCCTGACACGGGTGCTCTGGAACAGAACTCTCTTCCTCATCTGCACACCATGCCTTACCCTTTGGCATGAAATCCAAGCAAGCCTCGGGAGTGAAATGTAAGCTTTTCCTAGACCCTGTGGAGGGAAGGGTAGCACTGGGACTGCGATTTCCATCTGTCCTTGCATCAGTGTTGTACAAATGAGCATTTGCATGCTGTATTTTTAGCCAGTATTGAAAATCTCAGATATTTTGATACCATATGGAGTCAGTGATTGCCTTCAACTCTAGAGAAATAAATCAGCTTTTCTGGTCTTTGAAATTATTTTATTTTTCTTATTTCTAAGGAATTTTTTTATTTGTTTTTTTTTTTTTTTTGGAACACACCTAGTGTCTTCAATACTTAGTTCCTTAATCCTTTATTAATAGGATTATTAAACCTGACAAACAGCTCAACCAGAGAAGTAAATCCAATGGTAAAGCAGAATTTGACCTAAGTCTCTGAGAATGTAAGGCCACAGAGTAATTGGCCTGCAGAAAATTCAGAATACAACTGTCTGGGTATATGTTCATTTTGCAGTGTATGAACTGCAATAAATCCCACAGGAAAGACAGAGGCAATATTAAAATTCGTCCAGAAATAAGTTTATAGGTGAATTCTAGCTGTATAAAGAAGGTAATGTATTTGCAGAACAAGAAAATATTATACCACCACATCTTTAATCTTAGAAAGAGTTTTTTAATTTACAGATGTTAAATTTGATTCTGTATATTGGAAGCAATTTAAAGTGGCAGTTAAATTATCAATGTCCTTCACTATTTGAGAGTTGGTCTTATAATTCTTAAAATTCCAATAATAGTTAAGAATCTTTTAAAAAACACAAAAAAATTATAATCTGGTTATATATTATAACCAGATTGTATTATAATTCTATATATAATATATATAATATATAATATATATTATATATATTACATATATATAATATATGTAAAATATAATATAATATGATATAATATAATATAATATAAATATAAATATATATATATATATATATAAAATATCTATTATATTACATTATAATTATACATCTCAAAATTCCTGCAAAGATGTGGAAAAAACGTAATAATTTAGGAAGAGGTTTTTCTTAGTCTTCATAACCCAGACAAGGCATAGAAAGCTCCTAGTTTTTGATCTCAAGTTAACAAAGAATATAAGTATATATGGAAAGGATTAAGCTGAGTGTAAAATGAGCACAAGAATAATAATAGAAATATATTTGTATAAATACAAATTTATAAATATATGAATAAAACTTAATGCACTGGAAAAAATCTAAAAGTGGAAATCTTACTTTAATAAGGATAAAAACCACAGTGATCTGAACATGCAGGGAAACATCCAAAATAAAAAAAACCCCACAATTTTAGAAGTCTAAAAATATTCTCATAAATTATTGTCTTGATCTTGGGGAAAAATAAGTATATTTAAGGTTTATATTTATCAAACTGTTGCATCATAGATTCAAGGTACTTAGTGGTAGATTTTTGCTTGAAAAATATCTCCAGTGTATAGAATAAGGGCTTAAATCCAGTTCCAAGTGAATTAGGAAAGCCCTAGCATGCTACTTGTTTGAGGAATATCAGTAGTATAAGCTAGAAGTGGGTAATCAGAGCAATTTCAAAAGGTGACTCAAAGGAGATGGGATGTTTATCTCTGATGGGAAAAGAAAAAGGAAAAAGGGATTTTAGTGCACAACAGAGGAAGAAGAGTTTTTAAAAGCCTTCCTGAAAAGCAAACTCACTCTTCATTTTCTCTGTGGCTTCATCAGATACATGAGAGCCTGATCCCTTGGGAGGGTGAATGTCCTGCTCCCTCTGGTGCTCCTGAGCCCAGGGAACTTGGTGGCCTCTTATGAATCCCTTCATATCAGGTCACAGATGAAGGCAATTAAGGCAATGCAGATTTATGTGGTGGGAGAAAGTAATGAAGGCAGCAATATGTGCTACTTCATCAGGGATGGATTCCTGCAAAGCAGCTTTGGAGAAGCCAGAGCAAGCTGGTGCCAGTGGTTATTGATTTGGGGATAGGGTATCTCAAGGGCAGGGCTTGTTGTGCAGGAACCACAGTGGGATGGGAAATGCATTGTCCAGCCCTGACAAAATGGGCTTAGCTAGAGAGGTCAGCATACTTTAACAAGTTTTTTGCTATTTGACATGACTCTCTGTGGTGCTACCTCCTGTAGTCCTTTAATTGTGTGTAATACTAATTTCCCTTTCTAAGATAAATGATGGTCTTACTGAGATGCCCTCTCTAGCTGAGCAGGCCATCTGTTACCCCAGGACTGACATCTCAGCCTGTCCACACCTTCCACACTTACACATCCACAGACTCACCTGGACCACAGGGAGTCACACAAGATTTATGTGACAACTTACACATCAGTGGTCATTGTGTAGATTACTTGGGTCTACTTCTCCTTAAGGTTAAATTTAATCTGGCCAGTTGGAGACAGAACCAGTGGAAAACAACCTTCACAATGGCTCAGTATTTTGCAGACACATGTTTTTCAAAGCCAGTTATTACCAATGGCTAGGAGAAGCCACACTGCAGCGAGTGGTGCTTTGTGGATGAAAGAGAAGCAGTGCAGGACTGACTGATAGCAGGCTGGCAGAGCCCCTTTTCAAGGATCTGTGGAGAAGCTGGAATAGAGGATCTCCTGTACCCCAGCTGTTCCATGGGCTCTGACGTGCCCTGAAGACTGGCTTTGCTGTGGGGAGATGGGTGCTGGGTGCATGGGCTCTGTCACAGGGGGGCTCAGAACCAGGAACTGCACTGAGGGAAAAGTTGTTGAAAGTCAAGAAAGTCAAGCTCAAGACACTTAGACACCAAAGTCCTCTTTGTTGCAGTTTGTTCTGCTTAGCTGAGCAAAAACTTTCACTCCTAGAAAATAAGCTGTTTGAGTACCTGGTGTCTTTATGCAAAGCCATTTCTCTAAGGTCCAGGTGGCTGACAGGAGTTAAAAATGGACCTGATAAACACATGAAAGGCCTGGATCTTAGAGAAATGGCTTTGCAAGGAAGACAGGCAATTTATTTTATATTAACTTGTAAGACCAACAGCAGATCATTTCCAGCATTGCTACTGAGCTACAGGTAGGGAAAGTGTCATGCTGAAGAACTGAGCAATGTGATTTAGTGAGGTCTTAGACTTCCACAATCATACACTTGGGCAAGGCATGGAAAAAAACCCCCAGTTTTGGCCAGTTTGTCCAGTTTTCTTGGAACAGAAAGAATGTAATGGTAATGGAACAGAAAAGAATGGCTGGTAATAACTCTGCAGCTGGAGGAGATGGTGGAAGAGAGTGTTCATGAAGAGTGCAGCAAATTCATCCCCCTTGGCTTTACAGAAAGGATGAAGTGTCAGTAAGACGAGCTTCCAAACTGCAAGCTCACAGTTTTTCCCACTGTCAGTATGATGATACTACAGCTCCCAGAGCATGTGGAAGTTTGGCTGAGGGATTTCAAAAGCAAGGCAGGATATTGCTGTGCCCCCAGAGCACAGGAGGCACAAAGCTCCTGCTGCAGGTGCTGGATGAGTGTGTCAAGGCCTTCTGGCTATCCCTCTGCAGGCAGCTGCTTTGTTTGCTTACAGATATTCAAAAAAAGGTATTTTTATACAAAGTAAACAGGACTGTGTTTCCTGATGGGCTCTGAGGGCAAGTGTATTGTTTCTGTTACTGACCAGGAGCTGCAGCTCTGGGGGGCTGTGCTGAGCTCCACACCTGTTGGGAGGGGAGTTTCCACTCAGCCTGGACAATGAGAAAATGAGTGGCTTCAGGTGGAGGAGGACAAAGAATTGGTGGATAACTTCACAGGCTGTGGTCTGACTGTATCAGTGATTTTCCTTACACCATATTCTTACACTCCCTATCCAGGGAATAAAAAATGGAGGATTTGGATGACATTTAAGCCAGCAGTTAAACCATCCACTCACATAAAAACAGCCTGTATTTCCTCCGGAGCTGTCACTGTAGTGCCCTGATTAATTTAATTTACCATCCTTTAAGTGTAAATAAAGGTAATACAGCAAGCATAACATAACACGACAGAAGTAGGAAATAGGGCAAAATAGTTCATATTAATCCCAGCTCATGTGATCCTTCTGCACCATGAGTCATACAGACGGTAATGGTTCATTAATTGTGTGGAGAGCGATGGCCAACAGACACATTCTTGTCCTGGCAGTCCCTTTGTTTGGACAAGGAGTTTTGGGAATAGATACGATTACTGGGTAAAATCACAGTTAGCTAGAAATGTTAGTGCTACAGGAATTGAGGCCTTCTTCCACTAAAATCAATGCAGGAAATATGCCTACTTGCACGGCAGGAATGAGCAATTTAGCAACATTATGTGTGAATTAATGTACTTTTGCTACTCCTTAACAGATGCCCATCCTACCCTTCTCCATGTCTGGAGACTTACCCAGGCCTCAGCCTGTGGTCCATGGCTGGTCTCCCGCCAAGAGGTCAGCCAAAGGCAACTCTCAGAAGTGAGACTGCTGTGGGAAGGTTAAGTCTGCGAGACTGGAAACCATAACCAAACCACTGGGCACATAGAAGCATCTTGCAAATCAAAACACCTTTGATCACTGCTGCTGCAAATCGAAATAGCCACTCAGGTAGGCACAGGAACGAGTGTTAACCGCAGCTGTTGGTGGTGATTTGATGCTGCCAAGGCTGTGTTGCTCAGATTTTGTCCTCCTGTGCTATCTGTATGTTGGCTTCACTTGCTTGAAGCTGCAAATATTGTGAAATGGAGCCTCTTCTGGTTTATAATTTGCTTCCTCCTCCTTTTTCTCTGCCTTTTCCTCAGTGCCTTTTCCTGACTTGGCTAGCTAAGTGAAGGTAATTACTTTATAGAGTAGTTATTTTATAAAGGATGTTGTAAAGTAAACAAATACTTTATAAATTATGTATATATAAAAATATGTACTTTATAAATATATATTCCAGGGCAGTCCTGTGGCAACCTTCCATTACCTACAGAGGATGTACAGGAAATATGTGGAGGTACTTTTTATCAGGCAGTGTAGTGATGGGACAAAGGGGAATAACATTAAACTGAAAGAGGGCAGGTTTGGCTTGGATAGTAGGAGGAAACTCTTTACTTGAGGTTGGTGAAGCACTGGAACAGACTGCCCACAGGAGCTGTGGATGTCCCATCCCTGGGAGTGCTCAAGGCCACCCTGGATGGGGCTCTGAGAAACCCGGTCCAGTGCAAGGTGTCCCTGCCCATGGCAGGAGGGTTGGAACTGGATGAACTTTAAGGTCCATTCCAACCCAAACCATTCTGTGATTCTACTCAACAGAAATTACTATGAACTTGGCATGTTTAACCCCTTCTTTCCCACCCCTCCCCCTCTTCATTGCCCAGTGCTGTTTGTGGGGTCTCTGTTGTGTCTTTTCCTGCTCTTTGTGTTTTCCTGGCTATCATTAGTTGTCCAGGCTTCTTCTATCTACGGCAAGATGTAAACCTGTCAAAATGTAAATGCTTTGAATTAATATGAGAATACAGTATGTATGGATTTTAAGGGATTTCCTTTGCCACATATACACAAATATATACACTTTGGAGTTGATAAGGTGATCATCTCACAGAATAGACTGAAACACCACTGCTGTCTTGCAGAAGGAGATATCATCTTCCTAGAGGTCATTTTTTGGTTAAAAACAACAAAAAAATCACACCTCAAACAAACCTCACATTTTGTCTTTCTTGTCACTCTGTACTTTTTCTCAAACCACTGTTAGAAATATGTTTTGGTTTTACTGGTAAGGTTAAATGATATAATAAATCCTGTTTATTATTTATGCTACAACATAGCACAATTTTCTTTATCTTAAGTTTAAATACAATTAACAACAAATGTTAGTGTCTGGTCTAAGTTAGAATGTACAGGAATGGGTGTTAACTAACATGGACTGACATATGACCAGCCCTCTCAGTGTGACTGCACCCACCCCAGCAAAGAATTTTGCTGTTGGAAATAACAGGCTTTGAAATAAACTAAATAAGAAGCACAGGCCTGAGAAGGTGGGCAAAGATGATGTGCTCAGGAACCAGCTCGAGAAGCTCTGTGCTTTGGGAAGATCTCAAAATGGCCCAAATGAGTGCTTTTAAACATATAAGCAGCAAAATTTACTTTTGGAAGAGGCACCTCTTAGAAAATATTTATGGATGTTTTCCTTACTACTCTTTTCTTTTTTTATTCCAAAAAAACCCCAAACCAACCCAACACCCACAGTTTTTTTAAAATGTCAGTTTTAAAGTATCAGACATGAAGTTTTAAACTGTACTCCCTGCATATTCTTAAGAAATAGCTTTCAAGGTCAGGAAATTAGAAAACAACTCCACTTCTCATAATGAAGCTTTTATGCCTGCCTTTTAGATTTGGAAATTGCCCTCCATGTGTCTGGGATTTGTGGGCTAAAGCTTGATGGCTGCTGTTCCAGAGGACAAACAATCCCTTACAAAAAACCCCCCAAGCCCTACAGAGTGTAGTGCTGCCTGTCAGTCACCTGTAATTTCCTTTGTTGGCAACCGAAAAAGATAAGAGCAGAGCAGCCTCAGCCCAGCAACTGCTCCCAAGCAAAGGACCCTGAGAAAGCTGGGTGATGGGAGGAGGTTTGTTGTGACTAATGCAAACTGATAGTCCTTGCAAGGGGATGGCAGCGCCTGGGGGCCCTTCGCCTCCTGTTGTTTCACGGGAGAGTGTGGAAAGCAGCCTGGGTCAGGAGGAGCTCTTAGTATTCCCTCTCTGGAAGAGCAAATGTGTGCTGGCATTAATGAGCGTGGAAAAATTCTGTGATAGAGTTCCTGCATATTTCAAAGGCATAAATCAGGGTCGAAAAAGAATGTTTTCTATTTTTTTTCTGTTTTCTATTTGAATTTGAGGCAGTTAAATAACAAATGTGCAGACAGAAGAGACGTGTATTCGGACATACAGGGAGCTTTAAGTGACACTACTTGCTAGAAGGGGCTGAAATAGGGGAAGCTTCCTTCTTGTTACATGTGTTGTATTTTTTAAGGTGGTTATTTGTTTATCACCAGCTGCCATATTTCCCTAGCTTTTCCTCTGACTGGCCCTTGATATCCCTTCTGACACATTTTCTCTTCTCTCTCTATACTGTTTCTCAAAAAGAACCTATAATGCCATAAACAGACCATTACCAATTGTATTACCTTCTTCCGAATTAACAACCTCTTCATCAGATGCTGCCCACAGTTTCCAGGCTCTTTGTCCTGCTTTGTTTCGAATGCCTGAGATAGCCAGCTGGGAAGAGAAGACAGAGCTTTCCCTTTGCTTTCTCCCCTGCCCACTCCTCCTTCTCCGGCCGTCAGATGCCAGATGTGATTATGCTGTCCCAAGGAGGGGGATCCTTGCTCTGGCACCATGAGAACCCCTACAACTGGTAGTGGTGTGGAGATGGTGGGAAGCAGGATCAGCTGGACTTGAGCACGAGCAGTAACGCAGCCAGGTTTTACACACCCAGAGCCCTGGCCAGGCCCAGGGTTCAATCTGCAAATGATGGTGGCAAGAGGATGATAATAACAATAATATGTCACTGTGGGTGATGCCATTCCTGCTGCGAGCGGTCAGGAAGCTGGCAGCGCTTCTTGAAGGCGGGAGTGACCTCAGGTTCCCTTCTGCATCAGGATGGCAGTGCAAAGCTGACCTTTCATCAGCCTGCCAGCATAACTTAGAGAAAAAAAGGATGTGTGAGCTTAAGGAAGAAGAGGAGGAAGCAGCTGAGAACGTTTTATCCTCCTTTTAGTAAAGCTCTGCAGGAATAATTATAAATAAGAACAGTTAATAAAACCTGTTAATATATATTATAAATAAAAACAGTTAATAAACACAGCCTGGGCTTTTTCATCAGGGTGGGACAACTATAGAGTCCTGAAAGGTCTCTGTTTTGTTTCTATAACAAATTGGTAATAAACATGCAGGTACCTTGAGAAAACTTTCATGAAGCCCTTATAGGAAACCCATCACCACTTAAAGTCCCATCTTGATGGACATCAAGTCCTTGTGCAAAAAGGGGAATTGTGGTTCAAACACTTTCCCATTTTGCAGAAAGCAGCCGGATGGGGAAAGGTAAGTGGGTACAGAGGGTTATTTCCAGGTCAGATTTAGTGGCTAGATGGAAAATGTGATGTCCTGGCTGTAGCTGGGGTGTTTGACACTCCCTAGGGCTTGGCAGCAATTGGGAGCAGCCTGTGAAAAGGAGCATTGGAGAAGAGTGAGACATGAAACCCCGTGTCCTTGTGCCGCTGTTCTTCCAGGGAACTTGGGTTGCTGCTGCTTTTGCATTTGCCACTGCTTCTGCTCAAGAATATACCTATGAATGAAGGGGTCTGGGAGTTCAGGCCATGCTGAAATGGCTGGAATGGCTCTTAAATCGAGGAGTTTGAATTTAGTCATCTAAATGCATTTATTTGAATGCAAATAAGAAGCCAATATAAATTAAATCTGCAGCCAAAATGGTGGCTGTTTGGCAAATGTTATAGAAAACCAAAATCAACGCTGCAATAAATCAAACCAGCATCTCTTCATATCCACAATTCCTTCAAAAGTAGTCTAGTTATAAAAAATGGTTTTTTCCCAAGTGTTGGTAAAATTGGTGAAAGAGGAGGTGCTCAGTGCTTTTGGAAACAGATCTGCATGGATATAGCAAAATGTATGTTCAGAGCATAATGATGATTTACATCTTTGCCATGTTCTGACTACCTTTGCTGTTCAGAAGTCTCTCTTGTTTTGCATGAAGTGAGCAACCCCAAACCCCACAGGCCTTCATCTCTGCAAGAGAAGTTGAGTTGATGATTTGGAAAGCTTGAAGTGACAGAATAATGGAATAATAATATGTGATTAGAGGATGGCTAGTCTAGGAGACAAATATATAGATGGAATAGCCTAACTCAGAATGATTTGTGTATGTTAAAAGATGACTTCTTTAGGCATCTTAGAAAAATCACTCATCAATTATAATTACTGAACAGGTCTAGCTAATGCTTGGCTTTGTTTTAAAATAACCTACCATATTAGTGATCACATTGAAAGCAGGACTTTATAAATAATTGAAAAAAAAAGATTGTAGATTAAAGGGATTGGGCTAGAGAAAGGTATATAGCTGATTAGTTCAATGTTTAAAACACAAGAATAGCAATACCTATTTTATACAAATGTTTTTAAAATCTTTCTTTGGTAAATGGCTGCAGAGACAAGCAGTGCTATTCAGAAATGTGTATATGAAATTGTCAGTAAAAAAGTTGGTGTCTTAGGAGATAAAAAAGAGAGAGAGCCCAAAATTTAGAGCTTCAGATAAAGAGAAGATCTGGCAACACTGTCATGGTACTGCTGTTATGGCAGACTCATCATCTCTGTGATGAATCACTGGCTTCCTATATTTTCTTTCTAGAAAAGTTTCACTGTGCGTTTTTGAATCACATATACTAGGTTTTTTTTGGTGCTTTTTTTAAAGACATGTAATTTGGTATTTGCTAAAAAGTATTTAGCAGGTATGTATCAAAACTGTTTTGGTAAGATTGTATACATTAAAAATGCTAAAAATAAAAGCACTTCAAGCTGATCAAATTATAGAATTGTTGTTACCATACTGTAAATGTCACTGTGACAGAGCAACAAATTTCAAAATCCTGAGCCATAGACATCTGTTAGTTTCTCAACTGCTATCATTATTTTGCTGCAGTGAATATGATTCTCATTTTTCTGTACCATTTTTAGGTGGTTTTTGTGCCATATGGGCATATTTGATATTTGGAAAAAACTTAAAATAGTTACTTTGATGCACAAAACTTGATATTGAATGTATTCTTTGTTCTCCCTTTATTTCTAATTTGCATGGAGTGTGATCCATGCATGCAGGAGGAGGACAGAAAATGGGCAGTGCTTTGTTTTTCCTATATAAGGCACTGGCTTCTGTTGTACCTTGTAGCCTTATGAAATTGTTTAGGATCTCCCTCCAATTGTTTGCCAACAGCAATTTCAAAAAATAGTTAAGTATCTCTGCCACTCTGGCAGTAGGGTGAGCAGGACTTTATCCAAACTGTACTGCCCTGAGGAGTGTTCCTTCTTCTCTTGGCTTCTCCAGTGCCCAGCAGCACACCAGCACTGGTTTAAATAATATTAATTCTCCTCATGCTGGGAAGTGCTGAGTAAAAAAAGCTCCTCTTTCCTGACAGATAGAAAATTTTAGGATAAGATGACCCAAGCCAGATCCTGGGCTGGTATTAGTAGGCACATTTACATCAGCTGAGCTCTTCCTTCTTGTCCTCATCAATTAGCTCTTGTGGAAATATCCTACCACAAAGACAAATGGCTGGCTGATCCTCTGCTGGGAGAATGGGGTGAAGGAGAGAAGGCTCTTGACCCCCGAGGTGTTCTCTGTGCCCCTACTCAGTTCGGTGTCAGCCCACGTGAACGAGGGGCATCAAATTTTGGGGACCCACTGGTCACCCAGCTCTTTTGAGGCGGTCAGGCCAGCAGTGCGGTGGACACAGATGCTGGGCACTCGTCCTGCCAGGGCCAGAGGGGAGGGGTGGGACTCTTGCACACAGCAGTGCCCAGAAGCTGCTCTGGCCTCGCATTCCTTGGACGCAGATTTCCCGCCCGCTCTGTGCCTGTCCCGTGTCACGCAGCTCAGGCTCATGGCTGCATTGTTGTGATTAGTGGGCCGTGAGCCAAACCTTCTAATAAATGTTAAATTACAGTGTTTACTTTGTAAAATATTGGTAACATTCAGAAGTGACTGAAAGGCCAATTTTTCTTCTCTTCTATAGAGTCTTTTTTTAAATCTAGGTTTTTTTTCTCAAATCTATAATATTAAATTCTCAGAAACACATTTTCTCCTATATTCTAAGCCTAACTAGAGAGCATTGGCTTTTTTTTTCACACAGAAATGTCCTTATTAAAATGCTAATCTAATATACTCAGTTCATCAATGATTTCCAGTTGTCTGATTCATATGATGGAATCAGATTCCACTGGAGTAAGTGAACTGCAAAGCAGAGCCTTCTTCCTACAACATGTATCTCCAGGCATCAGAAATGTCCTGATACTGAACCAAAAATATGTGTAAGTCCCTACTGTGAACGGGGAGAAGCCAAGCATGTTTTTGCTCAACTGACAAGCTTGGGAAGTCAAGAGACAACTTAACTGAACAACTGATTCATCAACTGGATGAAGTCTTAAGTTACATGAATGACAAAACTATCAATTATTTTTGTAAAAACACATGGTATTTCTTGCAGCAGAGGCAGCATGTAGTAATTAGGGGTTGGGTTTTCTTGCTTTCACAGCTCAAGAGAAGGACTAGACTCCAATTCCAACTGACACAGCATAAATGAAGTGTACTTTCTCATAATGCAACTTTAGAAATCCTTTGCATCTTACATATCACTTTATATTTTTCATGGGTTGTAAAGAACAGTTGGCAAAGAATAGCTGTCTTACTCCAGACAAAAAAAAAAATTCAAAAATCTTAGTCCTCCTCTCCATCTCCCCTTTCTTCCTTAGAGTTATTTTTCTTCTTTGCTTGGTTTTCTCTGTGGTTGACAGGCAGGATGCTGGTGAACTGACCAGGTAAGTTCCCAGCAGAGGCATCAGGCAGCAGCTGAAGCTCAGCAATGTGTTATTCCAAGAGTGATGCCTCCGGGGTTCCTATGTGCTGCCTTGAAAAACAAGACTCCCAGACTGCAGGAAAACCCAGGAAATGAAGGATTGGGAAAATAGTGAGAGGGAGATTGGAAGAGTGATGTCTCCTCTCAGTTCTGCCACTGACCCTCTGAGCTTCTGCCAGTTACTGCAAAGCTCTATCCTTCACGTGGGTTTACTTGTCTCTAGTGCTGCTTCTGACAGCTCAAGCAGTGCAATACCAGAGCTGAGTCTTCAGCAAAATGAGAACTCGGCTTCCAGTCCACAGGTTTCTCCTTATCTACATAAATTTATCTGCTCAGTGCTACCTCTAATTATTTCTAAGGGTGAATAGAAACCCTAGGCCTTTATTTTACCTGTCTTCTGATTTATTCTGTACAAGGGCCCACACACAGGTCTATAGTATCTAGGTTTATATCCCCTTGAAATTTCCCAGCGCTGACTTCAGGCTCCACAGAGTAAACACTACTGAAAATAAACCTTTCAGACCCCTTGGCAACAGTCTTTGAGCTCTCTGTGGACAGCAAGTTAAAAAACCCACATATGCTCAGTGAGATCCTGGGCTTGTTAATGTTATGATCCCCATGGTAAAGGAAATTCCAACATTTTTCTCTTTAAATCTTGCCATAAATACAGGGAGAGCTGTCTCACGTCTCTCTGAGAACTCTGGATACTGGTGATAATATATAAACAGAAGCACTTGCTAGTTCATGCACATAAATGAGATAGATTAGAACAGTATTTTTTTGTGAACAGGAAAAATCCTGAAATTTTGAGCAATATCCCCATCTGCTTCCTGGCTTTATGCTCTTCTCACTTTCAATATTTCACTATTTGTAGTGGGTTGACCATGGCTGGACAGCATGTGCCCACCACAGCCACTCTTTCACTCCCCTCCTCAGCTGGGCAGGGGAGAGAAAATGAAAATGTCAAGATAAGGAGAGGGAGAGATCACTCACCAACTACTGAAATGGGCAAAACACTCAACATGGGGAAATTAATTTAATTTATTACCAATGAAATCAGAGTAGGAAACTGAGAAATAAAACCAAATCTTAGAACACCTTGACCCCTTCTTCATAGGCTTAACTTTTCTTACAAAACCTCTACAGTCTCTCCCCCGGTGTTGCAGGGGGATGGGGAATGGAGGTTACAGACACAATTCATCCCACATTGTCCCTGCTGCTCCTCAGACAGGACTTCCCATACTCTTCCTCTGCTACAGTGTGGGGTCTCTCCCACAGGAGACAGTCCTCCACCAATTTCTGCAGCATGAGTCCTTCCCATGGGGTGAGAAGTCCCCCCAGCAAAACTGTTTGAGAGTGGACTGCTGTCTTCATGGAGCCACAGGTCCTGCCAGGAGCCTGCTCCAGAGCGGGCTTCCCACAGGGTCACAGCCTTCTCTCAGGCACCCACCTGCTCCACTGTGGGATCTCTCATGAGCTGCAGGAGGATCTCTGCTCCACTGTGGGATCTCTCATGAGCTGCAGGAGGATCTCTGCTCCACTGTGGGATCTCTCATGAGCTGCAGGAGGATCTCTGCTCCACTGTGGGATCTCTCATGAGCTGCAGGAGGATCTCTGCTCCACTGTGGGATCTCTCATGAGCTGCAGGAGGATCTCTGCTCCACTGTGGGATCTCTCATGAGCTGCAGGAGGATCTCTGCTCCACTGTGGGATCTCTCATGAGCTGCAGGAGGATCTCTGCTCCACTGTGGGATCTCTCATGAGCTGCAGGAGGATCTCTGCTCCACTGTGGGATCTCTCATGAGCTGCAGGAGGATCTCTGCTCCACTGTGGGATCTCTCATGAGCTGCAGGAGGATCTCTGCTCCACTGTGGGATCTCTCATGAGCTGCAGGAGGATCTCTGCTCCACTGTGGGATCTCTCATGAGCTGCAGGAGGATCTCTGCTCCACTGTGGGATCTCTCATGAGCTGCAGGAGGATCTCTGCTCCACTGTGGGATCTCTCATGAGCTGCAGGAGGATCTCTGCTCCACTGTGGGATCTCTCATGAGCTGCAGGAGGATCTCTGCTCCACTGTGGGATCTCTCATGAGCTGCAGGAGGATCTCTGCTCCACTGTGGGATCTCTCATGAGCTGCAGGAGGATCTCTGCTCCACTGTGGGATCTCTCATGAGCTGCAGGAGGATCTCCTACTCCACTGTGTTCCTCCATGGGCTGCAGGGGCACAGCTCCTTCACCATGGTCTGCACCACAGGCTGCAGGGGAACCTCAGCTCCGGTGCCTGCAGCACCTCCTGCCCCTCCTTCTGCACTGACCTCGGTGTCTGCAGAGTTGCTGCTCCTCTCACATGTTCTCACTCCTCTCTTCTCCTGCTGCAACTGCTTCTGTGCAATAGCATTTCCTCACCTTCAATCTGTTCCCCAGTGGTGCTAACACAGTTGCTAGGGGGCTCAAGCTTGGCTGGAAGCAGATCTGTCCTGGAGCCAGCTGCCCTTGGCTCTGTTGGACATCAGGAAAGCTTCTGGCAGCTTTTTGCAGAAGCCATCCCTGTGGCTCCCCCCCTACCAAAACCTTGCCATGGAAACCCAGTATACCAGTTACCATGGATTTGGGGAAATTGACAGGCAGACCACAGAGAGCACCACAACTTCAGCAGTTTATTTTTAAGGAAGTGGTGAGAATTGGGATGCAGAGATTATGTACACAATCAGTTTAAACAGTGAAGGCTACTAACCGGTGGAACATCACTAGGACCTCAGTATACTCTTGTATTTACAAGAAAATGGAAAGAATAACAGTGAAAATGTTCATAAAAAAATAGAAAACTATCCAGAATATGCTAAAAGAATTGACTGTGAAGAGCCACAGTGAGATCTCCAGGCCTCACAGTAACATGTCAAGAAAGGCAGATGATATTCAGTGCTGACAAGGGCAAAACATGCACATGGGGAAAAGGAAGTTCAATTATATCCATGCATACTGTACTAGAAAGAGATTTTTGGGAAGCTGCTGTGATCTTGCAGGATGCCAGCTCAGGACTCAGCGGTGATGCAAAAGATATGCAGATTATCAAGGGTTTTGGAAGCACTATCGAGAGACAGGCTTGTTTTCATTACTATTATTGCTGAGCTGCAGAACTCTGCTTTATAGTGCTGGGGATGCAAATAAACTGCAGGACATTCGTGCATTCTGAAGCTCAGGAGCTCTGAAGAGACAGAACCAAAGTAAAGTCATTTGAAATGTTATTAGAAATCTGATTTTGTAAGCATATTGACTCTGAAATATCCAGATTAAATACCAATTTATTTCAATATTTGGGGAAATTTTATTACAGAAAAAACCGTCTCTTTTGGGATAAAGAGGTAGGGGCTTTTAGTGTCTGAAGTGGATCACAACCTTTCTCAAGACAGATTGCGGCCATCTTTAAAAGAAAAAAGAAAAGGAAAAGGGGGAATTTAAACACTTGAGCCCAGTTGTAAAACCATTTTGGTTTTTGCTTGTCTTACTGACATCTGTGGGACTTCTGCTTCAGCCTCAAAATCAATAAGCCAGTGGGATTAAGAAATAAATACATTATTTGGCATTTTAATTATTGGTAAGAAGTTATGAGACATGAGCATAATGCATAAAGAAGTGAAACCTGAATACAGGGTATCCTCCTTGTTGTTTATGTCAAAGTTGATCTGACAGCAAAATATGAACTGAGACACTGGTTCCCCATTTTTAAAAGAAACATATTAAGTGTTCCGTGAGCTGATTACACCGGATTCCTTTTAGATGTACAGTTTGTGAGCTAAAAGTCCGTATTTACATTATAGAGCTGCCAGCCCTAGACATTCAAAATGCATGAATCAGAACATTTAAATGACGATATTTTGAAATAGACTACAGTACTGGATTTCTTTTTTCTTTTTGGATTTTGAGTTTGAAAATACCATATTTCCTTTTTTTTTTTTTTTTTAAATGCAGTTGAGAGGCTTCAGGAGTTAAGTCTCACTGTCTGGTCCTAGCAGATATGAATGAACTAGCTGTGAATATGAAATACCCCAAGACTTGCAAAGGAAAATGAGAGCTGACAGCTGGATGGTTGACACATAGGTAGTGTAAAAAGAAGGCAGGAGTCCAAAGCCTGAGAGACTGATGTGGGGTTTGACAGCTGGACTTCTCCAGCCACCTCCAGGCAAGGCTCAGGTAGCTCCCAACGACAAGATGTTAATTGCTGCATTAGTGGCCATGACCCCAACATGCTCCTTAGCTGTTCTCCTACAGACTTCTCCTAAAAGTTCATATTTAACTCCAGAAAAATGTGCCTACAGTAGTAATTAAAGCTGAGGATTTGTATCCTCAAGTATCAATCTCTTCACGCTCGTGACCAGTGACAGAGCTTGAGGAAAGGGCATGAAGCTGAGCTTGGGGAGAACTGGATTAGATATCAGGAAAAGTTCTTCACCAGAGGGTGGTTGGGCACTGGAAGAGGCTCCCCATGGAAGTGTTCACAGCACCAAGGCTGACAGAGTTCAAGAATTGTTTGGGCAATGCTCTCAGGCACATGGTGTGACTCTCGAGGTGTCCTGTGTGGGGCCAGGAGTTGGACTCGACGATCCTGATGGGTCCCTTCCAACTCAGCATATCTTGTGATTCTGTGATTCTATGATTCTAAATGCTGTGGTTTTTTCAACCTTTGCAGTCAGGAGAAAGCCATGGTTTATATTTCACTGTGGATGGACATTTTTTGAGAGATTAAGTGCACTTAAGTGCAAACTAATGCTAGAAATGCATCCAGAGAATGTTTCACTTCATCCAGAAAAAGGTGTTTTGAATTCTTAGAATGAGATGCCTGATGGTGAATCTTCTCTCTTCTCCTTTGTGTCTGTGGAAGGACGACTGACACCTCACTCGGCCTCAACTGCTTGGGCTATGGTGACTTGCAGGCAGCTGACCAGACCTTGAGAAGTTAGGTAGTGCTTTTTTCCCTAATTCCTCATACTTTCCCCCAAGCCTAAAATAAAGCTGGTCCCACTCTTCTTCCATTTTTGGGATTCAAAGATAAGCACATTGTGCCTTTTGGAATTAGTTTGAGGTGGAGCTCCCATTCCTGTTGAATTGCTCTTGTTAGCTTCCAGAAAGCCAGTAATGTAGACTTCAGTAGGAAGCTGGCAGTGTGCACTGGGAAATCAATCTGACATTGATTTACTTTCCCAAACAGCATTCATTCCCTATTCCTTTTTGTTTGGTGGGTATTACCTTCACGTTATTTCAAGACAGCTATGAAAATCCCAATATATGATCCTGCCAGCCCCCACACGAGCCAACGTCCCTGAGCACTGAAGTGACTTGCAGCTCTGATCCCAGCACTCTAAAGCAGGAGCATGTTTATGTGCTGCCCAACTCAGACTGTTAATCTGTCTCAGCAACACAACTTCCAAAGCCTGGCAATACCAGGATTTCGATTCCTTGTGGATGTTTGGTGATTAACTGCTTGTGTCCCCAAGTGTGTTGTTGAACAAGGACTGCACATTTGATTCCAGGACAGTTATAAAGAAGACTGAGCTGGGTTTGGCTGAGGTAGAGTTAACTTTCTTCACAGTAGCTGTTATGGGGCAGTGTTTTAGATTTGTGCTGGAAACACTGTTGATAACAGAGGGATGTTTTTGTTATTGCTGAGCAGGGCTTACAGAGCCAAGGCCTTTTCTGCTCCTCACCCCATCCCACCAGCAAGGAGACTGGGGGTGCACAAGGAGCTGGGAAGGGGCTCAGCCAGAACAGCTGACCCCTGACCAAAAGGATGTTCCACACCATATGGCATCGTGCTCAGCATATAGAGATGGGGGAAGAAAGAAGGGAAGAGAGATATTGGGAATGATGGTATTTGTCTTCCCAAGTCACCATTATGTGTGATGGAGCTCTGCTTTCCTGGAGGTGGTTGAACACCTGCCTGCCTGTGGGAAGACGTAAATTAATTCCTTGTTTTGCTTTGCTTGTGTGCGAGGCTTTTGCTTTACCTACTAAACTGTCTTCATCTCAACCCACAAGATTTTTGCTACTTTTACCCTCCTGATCCTCTCCCTCATCCCGCTGGTGTGGGTGTGAACAAGTGGCAGCAAGAGGCTTAGTTGCTGGCTGGGGTTAAACAGCCATGGTAGCGATGTGCCACATTTTGTGGGAAGAGCATGATGTGGGGGTACAAAAAGACTCCCCACTGGGCATGCAGCACTGCCCAATTATGAGATGGATTTATTCAGATACCTGCCTCTGTCTATCCCTTACACTTACCACTTAAATACACCCACTTCCAGAAAGTAATGCATCAACAGATTGAAAGCTCACAGCATCCTACATAACAACCTTTGTCAGAAAGTACCGAATATCACATTAAGTCAAAACTGCTGCAAGAATAATGCTACTTTTACGTAGAGAAAAAATTTGGCAAAGATGTGTATTCTCCATTTTTGGGAGCAACGTCATGAGATCTATATTGATGACAACTGCCAGACTTCAGCGTGGAGTGATTGAGATTTTTTATCTTCAGCATCTGTTCCCCTTTCTTCCTAAGCAGTACTTTCATTCCAAGTAAGACATGCAGATCTGAGATATTTTATTAAGTAGCTTGATTTTTGCATTATATAGGAGGAATATAGAAAGAAAATGTTCAGAAATTTAACACCTTAGAGGGAAGTAAAATTCTCCAATCACAAGCTCAGAATAAATCTTGATCAGTGGTTTGCAAGATTTCTTTATCAGACTCTCTGTCAAAAGGTACAGAAGAGATAGTACAAGTGACCTTTCAACAATAACCTCCTGCTTACTGGACCTGCTGAAAAGCACCATCATAAGACAAGGCTTTTTAACTCATCTTTAGCACAGGCCTGCTTACGAGGATGTATTTAAACCATCTTTCATCTTGGACTGGTCATGACTTTTCTGAAACTTACTCTGCTTGAGTGCTCATTCCAGTGAATTTAAAGCAATCTCATCTGAAATGTGTGAACATTATTGAGTTTAGACATTACAAATATTTTTTTTTTCCCATGTAGACTTTCTGCACAGCCTGCCAACTGAAGTAGGGGAATTAGCATCTCTGGGGAGGTTTGGGACCAGGCTGAGCAGACGCCCTGGAAGCAGCATAGGTGCTGATGGTGCAGTGTGGTTGTAGCTGCGAGAAATGGGCATGAACCTCCCGAGCTTCCCAGAGAGAACCTTTGCAAGCTGGTTTTCTGTGAGGCACCCTGATGGCACCACTTTGATGAGCTTAGAGATAGTAGCTTCCAGGAGAACCTGTCCTGGGTTCCCAGCACTAATCTCCATGTTTGTAAGTGGGAGCTGAGGGTAAAGGCACCTGTGCTGGCTGGAAGTCTAATTATGTTCCATCCTAGAGTGATTTGCAGGAGAGTTCAAACTACAAAACTCATAATTCTTTGCGACAATACCATCTGCCATGGGTGACCCATATAATCAGGGAGAGTTCACTTAGGACCCAGTCATTTCTATGGCTAGAATTAAAATTTTCTCTTTTATTCATATAGCACTTCTTTTATTTACTGCACACCAATACATATGGCTTCTATAATAATTAAATGTGTAGAGAGATTGTAGTTTTTGCGATGATACTGAAGAACTTTCTAAATTATGTTCAGATTGATTAGCTGACACTCATTTAGGAGGAGATCAAATAAATGGTAACTTAAATGTAAATATATGCTTGATGAAATGGTCAAAATTATAAGGGTTTTTAGATTCCTCTGGTCTTAGGATGTCAATTACTGTCCATACAATCAAGAGGAACGATTTTGTAAGTCTTGAAGGGACTGAAAATGAATGTAGCTGTTGCAAAGAGGTTCCTTGCAATTACTGCTTTCATGGGAAACAATTTGCTAAATAATATATTTGAAATGGGCTGATATCCTTTCTCTCTTCTGCTAGCAGCATGAGCTATGTGCTTCCTTCCTGCTGAATACATATGTGACATGGATTTTGCATATCTCATTTTAAATTGTGTCAGAACCATATAACTCAGAGACACCAGAAAAGAGCCTGTACTTTAACCTTGTGTAGTCATTGGCAGGACTACTCAAACCTATTCAGGTATATTTAAAAATCCAGAATGTAGAATATATAATTTGGTCTTAGAATGATAAACTTGGGCCTTTTTTTTTTGCATGATAGACTTAGTCCAAGTATTTACAGAGTTGTTACAGACTCTAAAGCTTTTATTGTTAATTTGCAGATCTCTTAGGATTCGCTTTTCATAGCTAAATGCAGACTTGCTATGAGAAGAAGAGACCGTGTCCAATCACATCATCCAGATCAGCTGATGATCCAATTTCTCATCTCAGTAATGGAGATGCCACTTCTCTGAAGTCCTTAATAGCCTTGAGATGAAAAATTGGCTTAACAGAGCTGCCTGTGGTTCGTTCATTTTCCTGAACAATGTTACACTATGCCTGACCCTCAGGATGCCTTGAAGTTAACAAAGACTATCAATGAAGTAATGATAATTGAAATAGTGGTTTAAATTCACTAATTATTCCCAGTACTAGATAGCTATTTTGCTGAATATATGCAAACCAAAATGCAACCAGACAGTGCCAATCATTTTTTTCCTTCCTACTGTAGCTGTCTCGATGCTGATGTAACTCTGTGCAAAGATGACTCTGAACAAGCAGAACCAACAGTCTGAACTTACAAGCAGTGAACTTACAGCTCTGGTATGGATATTGTGTCATCCTGCAGGGCCTCAGCTGGAAGATACTCTTCATGTTCCTTCCATGCCTGCAGAAATATTGAATTCAAATCAAACAAGTCCTCCAATGGGACCAGAGCCTGTACAGCACCCTCACGGGGAACTGGGGAGCTGCAGGCAGGGGACCCACCAGGGAGAAACGTCTGGCCCCAGCTGGGAGCTCCTGTAGGGTCTTTGTTATATGCTAAGAATAATTTTTTCAGACAGATAAATCTAATGGCAAAAATACCCTCCTGACTCCATTATTTCTAAGAAGGGAAGCTGTGCTTCCAGATCCTTCAATGGGACCCCAGAGTGCAGTGATTTCAGGACACCAAAGAGCTTGGACGCTAATTTCAATCTGTAATCTTTCCGGCAGAAGAGCTTCTTGGGTTTGGGAACAATGGTGCCCCTTTGCTTAGCTCACCAGATTTACACCCTCCCCTCTCACTGTCTCAGGGCTCCATCTGTTTCCCTGATTTCCTGCTTGCCTGCTCTTCTGGGCTGGGCCTCAGCCCTGTCCCAGCCATCCCACTGGGGAGAGCTCCTTCAGACGTGGTTTCTCCAGCTCAGCCTCGCTTTGCAGTAGAAGAGGTTTTGGGCTGTTTCCTGACAGCTTCCCATTCTTCTGGATCTTGAGGCATTTTTATAAGTAGGGTGGACTGGCAGTCTGGTAACTAAAACATGAATCCTTTGTTTCTCAGCTGGAAAGGGCTAAAGTAAAATTGCACTGGGAAGAAAAAATCTGCATCGCCAAATAGATGCTAAGTGGTGACAACAAAGAAACACACACATGATTTATTTGTGAGCTCTACAAGTGAAGTGTATGCTGTACAAAATAAAAGCATTGAGTCAGGCCCATCTTGTCCCATCCCAGAGAACTTGCTTCTACTACTGCTCTGCACATATGGCTGCTTAGCAGGGCCTCCAACAGCAACAAAATTGTCAGTGAGGTCTCCCCTTTGTCAAATATAAAACCCCAGCACTCTGTACTTGAAAATCCATTGTGTGTGCCAGCTTAGCAAGCACCCAGGTTTTTGTTGCTAGTTTTTAAAACTTTTTTTAAATTGTGGTGCTGGCTGTGAGAATGTAGCTTGTCATATGTCAAGGGAACTTCGCCCTTTTATAAGTTATGCATTTTCTAGCAATCATTAGTTTGCATATGCATTTGTCCTGTTCAAGTCAATAAAAGTAACTACACTCCAAAAACATCAAAGGGAGTTAAAGTACAAACCAATGTGGATTTCTGTCTTTCAGTATTCATCCTTCTCTTTTAAACATTTATTTTAGGGCACAAAGTGAAAAATTTACTGTTGTTTAGGTGGTTGGTAACAGCTGGTGATACTTTATTTCAGTTGCCCTATCATTATTAACCCAGCAGATAGTCACCATAATAGCATTCATCAATAAATTCATTAAATGTTCTCATCTTATATGCTTCAACTGGAATTTCATTGTGATTTAGCACAAATGAAATGTTCATTTGAGACAAAGTACTGTTAATACCTGTGTTAAACAAAATAATTCTCTTTATGCCTGAGCTCTGGGATATTATTTGCACTATTGCTTTAAAGTTGCATGTCCTGAACTAAATATTCCAAAATGCTGAAGAACTTCAAAGGGTTCTTAATGCTCAAGTAATCCAACAAGTATTAACAGTCTCTCCTCCCTAAAAAGAGAATGATTACATAACTAATTAATTTGCCATAGTAAGTAATCCGCTGACATTTACAGTAAGCACCCCTATTGGAGATTGAAGTAAATATTAAGTTGCCTGTAAAACTATAAATAGTATGAATTCTGATGCCAGGCAGTTTCAAAATACTATGGAAAATACATGAGCATTGGCTACATGAAATAAACTCGAAGGTCTCAGCAACATGACCGTGGAAGAGCACAGCTATCTGTAAATGTAACCACGGAGCAGACCTGCCCAGAGCCCTCTAGCCATGCTGGCAGGGAGCACTGGTCAGAATGTCCTATAAGTGACTAAAGTGCAGGGTCTGAAGTTTGGTTTTGACAGCTTTAGCTTGTCTCAGCTGCAGGGAGTCTCAGAATGAAGTCTCCATTTAAAGGCTGAAGCACAGTTGTGTGTGTGATGGGGTTTCCCCCTCGACTGCCGTGGATGGCATGGACACCCCCTTGCAGGATGGAGGCAGAGTAGTTGTGGTGTGAGACCTTCTGGGCAGGGGTTTCATGCAGTGTTGGCTGCTGCCACAGCTGCTGCTCTTAGCTGGCCCGAGGCTGCTGGCCAAAGCTGCCCATTGTGCCCCCTTCCCTCCATGGAGGTTACGGAACCCTTTGGTTCCGTTGCTTGGATGGGCTTGTTCTGTTACTGTGCAGTGAGTGCTGGAAGCAGGAGCCTCTTGGCTCAGCTTCAGGGCAGGTGGCAGGGCTCACAAGGTGCTTTAAAGAGCCAAGGATGGAAGCTGCAAGCAGAGAGTGCTCCTGAGCATGGGATAAGCTGTGCCAATCCCAGTGCTTCGAGGTGCTGGAGCAGTATTGCACCTTGACTACCAATTACTGCAGGTCTGGCACACGCCACGTAAAACCTCACAGCTCTCTCCTTTCAGTAAGTGCAGGTCCCTTTGCAAAGGCTGTCTCAAATTTGTTAGCAGAAAGGCTTCAGTTTCTATGTCAAGGATGAACATTCCAAAGTTTACCACAGCATATGGGCTCCTCAGTACCAGAACGGTAAGGAGCAGTTGGAGAGGGTCCAGCAGAGGCCAAAGGGGGCTGGAGCATCTCTCCCATGAGGAGAGGCTGCAGGAGCTGGGTCTGCTTAGTCTGCAGAAGAGAAGACTGAGAGGGGATCTCATCAATACACATAAATACTTCACAGGCAGGTGTCGAGAGGATGGTGCCAGAGTGTTTTCAGTGGTGCCCAGTGACAGGACCGGTTCAGTAAACTAAAACATAAGAAGCTCCACCTCAACATGAGGATGAACTTCTTTACACAGGGGGTGGCAGAGCACTGGAACAGGCTGCCCAGGGAGGGTGTGGGGTCTCCCTCTCTGGAGACATTCAAAATCCACCAGGACGAGTTCCTGTGTCACCTGCTGCAGGTGACCCTGCCTTGGCAGGGGGCTTGGACTAGATCTCCAGAGGTCCCTTCCAACCCTAAAATTCAGTGATATGCCCAGAGTCTTGGATTCTGCAAAGCTTTACTTGAATTTCACTGAATGTTTAGAAGCAGATTTATGGAGGATTTATCTTACAAAGATGCTAAAAAAACCACTTAATAAAGATAGATTAATTTTGTTTCATTGTTTCATCTTGATTGAGAAGAAGCTGAAGATTGTCCTGCATGTGTCCCCTCCTTCTGAAGAGACAGCATTCCTGCACTTGGATGAATGTTTATTTACTCACTCGTTGCAATAAGTCTATAATTAAGCAGATATTAATTACATCCTTAATGCAATTAAATTAATGTAATAAATGATCACCTATATTTTTATTAGATTCCAAGTAATTATTTATGTGCTTGTGATATTCTGATTTTGTTCACATGGTATAAGAGCTTAAATTTCCTATTCTTCCTGGTAAAAACAGTAAATTTGTCAGTGGGAGAAGGTAAATCACCTAATGTGTTGGTCTGCCTGAACTTTTCCAGTGGGTGGTATTCATTTTGAAGTCATACAATCCTGACAAGAATCGTGTTTGTGAAGCCAAAGAGAAACAACAACTCTTTGGAGCTGTGACAGTGCAGCACATTTTGCACCCATGTCCTGACTGAAATTTGCTTATCAGTGTTAAAAAGGAAAATCAGTGTGGGGTGGAAACTATTACATATTCATTAATAAAATATTACAATTTGGATTGCTGATTCACCTTTGTTTTTAAGACCAAAGGGCCAAATTGTGTGAATCTCCGAAGAATATGGAGATTCTTAGAAGAATATGGAAAACTCAGGTGAGACGGACAGACTTTAGCATGTCAGGAGGAAATAGGTAGCTCAGGTTTCTGGCCTGGCTTTTCTACTTGCATCATTCATCCAAAGTCGCCAGTCAAGATTCTTTCGAGATCAAGTAATTTTTCTTGCAAGAAAGCAAATCACCTTATAAGAGCTCCTCTCCAGCTATACAGTAACTTTGTTTATTGCCATTGAATTTTCTACAATTTATAAGAGGTATGGGTTAATCACCATCACCACTGAGTTAGTATATTAACTATCTACCTGATGTGACTTGAGTAATGCAAAAAAGGTAGGTTAAAATGGTCTCTCTGCTGTAGATGTGCCACAAGCAGCACCTGTGTCCTCCAGGAACAAAGTGTCTCCTTTAAGACACATAGATCACTAAGGATTCAAAGGTTGTTCTGAAGCAATGTGTGACACACCTGCTCTATCAGATCTGCTCCTATGCTTGACTTCGATTACCTCTGCTATGGTGAGTATTAAGGTTAGTTGGAGTGGCATTTAAAAAGAAAAACAAAACACAAAAAGGAAAAATTAAAGGTGGCAAAGAGCAGGGTTTACCCCGTTCCTAGTTAAAGCAAGTCTACAAACAACAGTGGTAGCTCAGGTCTGCAAAATGTGTTCATCGTTTTCATAAATTCTGGAAATAACAGTTATTTCCACATTTTCTTACCTTGACTTTTCCCAGATTTTCCCAGTGTCTCCACAGCATGCATTCCGGATCCATTTCAGGTCTCCCCTGCTGTTATTATTTGGGATAATATCCTATATGCAATCCTACTCTAGTTAAATATGTTAATAAAATTAATATACTGCAAATATATCTGTAACTAACCCCTTGGAATATTTGATGCGCTCTGAAACGGGCTCCTGTTTAGTCCCCTGAAACAATGGGAAGGTCTAGAAGAATAGGAAATGAAACACTGCCTGCAAACTCATGTCATGCCAGCTATTTCATGCCAAATGTTGTTCTCAAGCACCTGGCAAGCACAATTCATTCATTTTCCAAATGTCAGTGGCCAGCCAGCTCCTCAGGACGTTCCCTCCCAACACAGGGACACTCGATAGGCACAACCGGGCAGTTTTGGCTGCCAGCCTTATTCCCGAGTCACGTGCATGAACTGTAAGGACAGAAGCGCCTCTTGTTTCTGTTTTTGTCTTGCAAGTGGCAACTTTTTTCTGCTCTCCTTCCAATTTATTTTACTTTGCCATCAGTATTTTCGCAGTATTTCAACAGTGCTTTGATAGAGGCATATCTGGAATACTGAAAATACCCCGTAAGGTGCCTAGATCCAACAGCTGGTTCCTGCTGTGACATTCAAACCATTAATGGCACGCTGCAAGCACCGAGCTCCGGGGGGCTGTGCGAGCCTGGCTCGTGGACAGGTCTCCTGTAGGCACCATCATTCACCACTGCCCTCTCCAGGATACAGGGAGTGCTCCAGACCCAGTGCTGGTGGGGCAAGCAGAGGTGTCGGGGTGCTCCACCACCTCCAGCTCTCCAGCCGTAGGTCACATCGCCAGTCCTCTGCCCTAAAGCTCGTACCTCCAGCTGGCTGGCAGCTGGAATTCTGTCCGAAGAGTGAACTGAAAGAAGCCTTGTGCCCGCACAGAGGGTGTCCTCAGCAGGGTGTTTGTGTGCAGCCCGTCTCGCCGGCCTTTGAGACGCAGGCTTGGCCCCTGTGTATGTAATACCACTGTACACAAATGGGCTCTGAGGTTCTCTGACTCATAAATTTAACCAAAAAGCGCTTTTCATTTACATCCAAAATAAATTCAAATTATGCTTCTTCATATGCCTGAAAATACATTTTCTTCAGTGTTTTCAATCTCTCTCATTTAGTGTGAAGAATGTGAGATGTGTGAACACAGGGTTTTGAAATGTCAGACAATTAGCTACTAGTCATAAGGTGAATTGAAAATATTTTTCCTTCTGCTTTTTTTCTTCACAAGATGACATCTCACCTATCTTAACAGTTAGCAGATCCTATTTCTGGCAGTCAAAACCAGTGATTGACATTTTTCATGCCAATCACTAAAGACCTGCAATTTATGCAACCAAAAAACCCACCCTAATGCTTAAAATAATTTAAAAAGAAGTTTTTAAAAGTTGCCAGAAGCACTAATGATACACTTTACAGCTGGCTATGAGCTCCATGCATCACATATTTATATCTAGCTGGCAGCAATGGACTATAGAAGTGCTCAGTCTCCTGGGTAAAGGATAAAGTTCACATGTCCACACTGAGTCTCTGAAATGTCTCTGCTACCTTCAGGCTGCTTGATGAGGAGAAATGACCAATTACTGGCAGAAAACAGTGAAACTGCTGTTTCTTGTTGCCTGAGAAGGATGGACACCAAAAAACAAGTGCATGCATGTGTGTGTGTGCAAAAAACCCAACAAACTCCAACCCCCTACCACCTGACCCCACCTTCCAGGAAAGAAGTGGGGCTTGGATGAAGCCCTAAATCCTCAAAGGTGTGCAGGTGCCCCCATAGCCTTTTGAGGAGTTGGCATAAACTAACTAGCACTCAGGTATATCAGAGGAGATTGAGTGAAGTCTGGCTTACTGGAAGGGGTCTGTGGCTAAAAGTTGTCCTTGATCCTGCATTTGTTCACTTGTAGGGAAAAGCCCATCTTTCCTCTCAGCATGGCCAGGCAGGAGACAGCCCAAAAGGTGTGTGGTGGCCAGGAGGCAACACTGGTGCTTTGGAGAACTGTTACTTGTTTGGCAGGTGGGCTGCATTACTGATTGTGCCTTTCACTGGTTACGTTCTCACCCTGTTCCTGGTGACACTTGCACTAGTATATAGTATGGAATAGCACTCTGGATGCAATTAAACCCCAACACAACAGATAGCTTTGTCAAGGAGCAGGGGATGGCAGCACCTGATTACCGGCACATATGGCCATTGGTGTCAACGGAGCATTATCGTTTACTCTCTGGCTGAGTCATCTCCCCTTGAGGAAGTGGCATGAAAATAACATTTAACAAGGGTGATAAAGACTGTTGAGATAAAAGAGAGTGAAAAATCTGTGAGCAATATTTCTGTAGCAAGCAGATGACTGAATGTATTTCCAAATGTTACGTAATTTCTTGCGTGACTCACAACACCACAGTCTATAGAGCATATGCAACATTTGGTACAGCAGAGAATCACTGTAAATACCAACATTTCTGTACTCTGAGGAGATGCTCAGGGACATAAACCTGCAAATCTGCTTTAAGGTTCTTTTCAAATGGGGAGCTAATACGATTATGCAGCGGTTAAATTTTTTGTTTGGTTGGTTTATCACATCTTTATGAACAGCAGGACACTCCCATCATATAAAGTATTTTTCTCGGAGAAATTTTACACAAGGAGTTAATAAAATGTACTGCTACCATGTTTGCATAACTGACTCTTTTCAGTGGAACTCAAGCCAGCCTGCTGTAAAAGCAAGCTGTTTTCTGCAGGTTTTGGACACAGATGTTTCCCTGAAGATTTAATTATTAAAAGGAGGCCTCCTGATAACTTCATTTATTCCCACGATTTAAAAATTGTATCAAAGTCCACTGAGTATCTTCAGCTGAGAAAATGATGGAGATGGACACCTGTGGTGTTGCTGAACACCTGGTGCTTCCTTGGTCTTGCTTTGTCTTTGTGTCCTAAGCCATCTTTGCTGTGCTTCAGTGTGCTGTTCTTGCAGGACTGCCTAGGGCTTCCCAGCCCACTTCTTGCCTGTACTCCTTCCTGCATGGCAACCCTGCATTTGTGGGTTTTGCCCATTTATTCCCTTTGCTCTTGTGTGCCTTCTGTCAACCCCCTGACACTCTTCTTCACTCTCTATGGCTCACGTTTTCTTGTTCCTCTCATCTGCCTTGTCCAAACATCCTCCTACTTTATTCCTGCACTACACCCTCATTTAAGTTTCTTTTATAAGAAGAACTCATTCTCTTGTCCCCTAGCTCCTTCCCATCACACCTCTGATTTTCACATTCCATAATAATTATCACAGAATCACAGAAAATGGGCCATTAAGGGACATTCAGCAATCTTGCAATCTGTAATCTTGTTCAGAGTAAACATATTAAATCCTCTCATTCCTGTGGTAATCTAATTCAAAGATATTATTCTTACAATTAGAGAATTTTTCTTTATGCCTAAGTTGGATCTCAATTTTCATGCAATTTAAGTCCATCTGTTTTTTTCTTAATCCCTGTGGGCTTGGAATGCAGCTTTCTAGAGCAGCTGTTTGAGTACTGAGGGTGGTTACTTCCCAGTCTTCTATCCCATTCATATTCCTCTCTAACAAATGCCACTTTCTTCTGCCCAGTATTTCCTATTTCCTTAATATTTTTTCCCTATAAACAATCTCTTCCCCTCCCTTTTAATACATACAGGTTCCTCATGGCTTCTGCTTTCACCTTCCTTCCTTTTCCCCATGCTTTCCTCTTTCTTATGTTTTAGATTCCAACATGTCTGTACCTCCTTGATCCTCGAGATGCATTTCCAATCCTTCTGACAATGCCTGTTCTGCTGTGTATCACTGGTGCATGTGGAGGCCTGTTGCAGCCTGTGCCAGGAATGTGTTGTCTTGGAATGGCGGGAATGCACGGAAGCCATCCGCAGTGATGTAAATGTCTTTCAATTACCTTCTCTTCACAGAATGTCTTTTTTAGTCCTAGCCCCTGTGAAACGCTGCTGGTGCTCTTCTGTTTTCACTGTTTCCATGGCAGCCGATCCCATCCTTTAGTGACTTTCTCATCAGCGGCCTAAACAAAATCTAGAACTGAGCTGTCGTAATGAAATGGAAGGCAGTTTGCAATATTTTTGAAGACTTGGTGGTATTACATGATAAAAGTACTTTGCAGCTAAAATTGGGTAAGTAATTAAGCACCATTACCTTGAATGATGATACTTTCTGAGGTATTCTGTGGAACATGTCCTGAATATAGTAAAATTGCAATGTTAAATAAAGTTAATGACACTGTTCCAGAAGTACAGAATGTAACAGTTTAATTAACCCAGAGTTACAGCAGCCTGGTTTTAAGTAACTCCCTCTCCCCCCAGCCTCTTCCTTATCAGTACTCCTGGTTCAGGCATTTCACTTGTATGCCTTTGGAATCAGATCCAGATTTGGATTCTGACTGAAATCCCAAAATCAGAGCCTGTAGCTCCAATGACTGATTCAAAACCCAAATTTAAATACTTTCAACCTTTGGCATATTTGTAGGCCAGATTTAACATTTTCATAGACCAGTTTTCAGTGTAATATCTGATTTCCCTCTTTCCCCCCAAAAGTCTCTGAATAATAACCACTGGGTGTTCAGAAGTCAGGAAATTTTTAAATTTAGATCATTAAGTGTAGATGAAGAGACGTAAATATAGGCAGCCATTCTCAAAACTCTTGGTCAAGACCTGTCTTTTGTGGTCTAATACAGTGTCTCTGTCAAGCTGCTATTCAGTGAACCAGTCTGCAAAGTTAAGACACATCTCTCTCTCAAATTAATGTATTGATCTCAAAGGAATTCAGGTACTGTCATGGATTAACATACCTATTATTGTGAAAGACAACACCTGAAATTCTACTCTTTGACTGTATTCTGTATTTTCTTCCAGCTTGGAAAAATCAGCATAAAAAAAGAGTAGAGTTCAAACCCCATGGCTTAAAGCCTATGATTCACCTCTCTATCACTTATTGCTCTTTACTTAATTAGTATTGAAAGCACTTGTAAAATCTAGTCCTTGTCTCAATGTATGTGCCCCAACTTCCACAGAGCTGCCTGATTAATCAGTTCAAGACATGGAGGAAGACATATGAAAGCTCAGGCAGGAGAGCAGCCCCAAACTTCCAACACAGGATGTGTTTTATTCAGTCCAACAATCTGCACGTATCTGTATCAGGTCCAGAAATCATCATACTGCACCGTCCCAGTGAATCACAACCCTCAACAAGACTCCTTGCTCTTCTGATTTGAGAATCAGCTTCAGCTGCATGGCCAGTCTTTTTCACAATCTTAATGTGGGCATTTGTAGAGGAGTTCCTAACCCAGCTGATGCCAGATTTTTTTCTCAATGTCACCACTACCTTGGTTTCTACGAATTCCAAAGAGCCATCAGAAATCTCTGTGTATGGCATCACTTTCAGTATTTTTCTTTTCAGTTCCCACACACCGTATTTAAATCGCTGTCCTGACACTGGAGACAATGAGAGTAGATTTGAAATTATAATACAGTTGCATAAACCAGCATCGGCAGTGTGCAGAGAATGGACCCAATGAAAACTGTGATATGACACCTGCAATTTGCGGTGGGGCAAACTGCAGGAGAGATGGGCTCCACAGCCACAGAGAGCTAAATACACTGAACAAGTGCCCCACAGAAACACAACTTCCTGGAGTGAGTGGCTGAAGTCTCAGGGAAATGTCCACATCCAGGGCAAAACTGATTAAGTTGAATTTGTCAAAACTGGCAGTGAAGGACAGAGGGTGATTAGAAAACCAGTGATGGCACAGCAAAAGTACCACCAAACCCAATTTCACTGGTGGTAAGGGAAATCCTGTTTTTTTCATTACTGAGAAAAATTCAAAACCTTCTTGAAGAAATGACATTCAATATACTGCCAGTTTGCACCTAAAATCTCCTAGATAACCAGTCCTAATGGATTGTGAAAAGCATTAGCTGAAGCAAGCACATACTGACACGATGAAATTTAGATTACTGGGTTAAAAAAAGCTGTCTGTTCCCTGTTCTCCCCCCCCATCCTTTTTTTTTGTAGCAAATAAAAGGAAGAAACATGAGAGATTGTTATCAAATTCTGCTACCAGCTTTATTTTTGCTATTGGTTTTAGGGGGTGAGGAATTTGTTCTGCTGTTACAGTCATGGTTACAACATAAACTGTTCAGATAGATGAAGTGGCTTTTTTCCTTCTAGTTTATAGCCATTGACATTATAGACTGTTTTTCTTAAAGATGTTGAGTATGGAAATTATATTTACCTCCTACAATGGTAGGAGGTGTAACGTCTCTTATTTTGCAGTTTCTGTGTCCAGTAGAAAAAACCCAGAGACAGATACTGTAGATGGCTCAGCCACAGCATGTTGGCATACACAGCTCCTTGCTCAGATTTAGCATAATTTCTGTTTTTTGCTGTTTCTGTGAATATTAAATGAGAGAATGAGAAGACTACTTCATTTGAAAGGCTTATTTAATCTTCCTTCTCTTAATTTGCTTTGTTTACTGAATCACATTTCCATATGAGAATGGCCTGCAGAACCCTCTCCCCTGACTAAATGGTTCAAATGAGCTATGAGTAAAACCACTGAGATACAACTCACAACCATGTTTTATTAATAACAACTAAGGATTGTTAGTGAGCCTCAGTATGTGCTGTATTCTCCAGGCTTTTATCGTTGCATCTATGTTATTGTCAGAATCTTTTCATACTGTGTATTTTAGAAGAGCATTTAATAAATAAGTAATCACAGAACGTCATTAGAAGTTATGTAAATAACTATTTCAAGGTTTTTAATTTCACTCTCATAAAGAGGCGTTTTACTTCTTTTAAAGTCAGCACTAGGCTGTATTAATGATTTTTTTAACATACGTCTGTTTCTGAAGGGCAAGTTGTAGCCATATGTCACAAAATTTCTACTTCCGAAGTGAACCCCTCCTTTTGGAAAGCAAATGCCATAATCCCTCACTCTTTACGTTCCTTACTGCTCTTCTGATGGAAAGGCAAACTAAGATATATACTTAAATATATATATATATATATATACACTAAGTAAAGCAAGGCCTTAAAAGCTATGACAGATGATTACTTTTTTCTTCAGCCTATGGCATCTCACCCTTGTTCACTTGCTGTCTTTCTGTGTACACTGTACATATGGTTTAAGTGGATAAATTGAGCTGTCCAAGAAACCAAGCCTCACATTCAAGGGTGAGAGAGCTCACTGCTTACCTGTGGGCAAACACACAGCTGTGCCAGGAGAAACTACTGAGAAAAGCTTTCCTTGCTGGAAGTGGGCTAAAATTTTTCATGCTGGAGCAAATCTTGAAGCATTAAGGTGCACTGTGTGTCCATGGGGTTCTGTTCCTTTAGGCATGGCAGAGGCATGGCCATGTAACACCATTTGTAATATAAACCACTGGGAAAAACATCTCGGATGGGAAATTACTTCCAAATTATGGGAACTTTTTTCTTCTATTTCTGTGCAAATCTTCTGCTTGTTGCTGTTCCGATTTTTATATGCCTATTATCACATTCATACACCTTAAGAAATATTTCATGGACACTTTATTCTCCTTACTGAACGTATAGACTGTGGATCACAAATGTCAGAGAATACTTATCTCACTGAAGTTGACTTTAAAATTTTCTGGCATTAAAGTTTTCTGTTTATTTTTCTTGAGGATGCATTTTTCTCTCCTTAAAGAGACAAAGATTTTCTTTAGGGAGCAGGTATTGTGCAGAAAATAAAAATTCCCAAAGTTAAGCTTCATGCTGGTAGAATTATTTTAAAGAACAAGACAGTAATGACTATTTCCTAAAAATATATTTCCATTAAATAGGAACTACTAATAAAAATTGCTCTGCTCTGCAAATAAAGAGTAGCATTTCAGTACAGCTGGCTACAAGTATGAACTGGAATCATGGAAAATAAAATTTTTGCTGATTGAGAAGCTAAGCAAATGTGGTGGCTTTAAGGCAGTTGCAGTGGCAAATTTTCTCTGTGCAAATACCGGCTCAAAAATGTCATATTAATTTTGAACCTATGAAGACCCTGAGAAGCAGTGAAGCCTAAAAAAACTCCCTTACAAGAAGAGCTGCTAATTGAGCAATCACTCACCAATTAAAACAAAATTGATCAAACCATCCTGTAGTACAATTTGAGATATTAAATTGATAAAGTTACAAAATCCTGTATCGGAAGATAAAAGAAGACACAAAAGGAAGTTTGAGGTTTTTTTAAAATTATTTATTTTTAATTGTTTCCCAGAATCACTTCTGTTGAAAACAGTAACTCACAATTATTTCAAAGGGACTAGAATTTCACCCATTTTCCTGCTTCATGCCTTTTTAATTGATTAGTTAGAAAAATTGCTTCCAGAGAGTGAACAAAGTAATTCATAAACAGGAAAAAGTAGTCCGAAACTCTATTAATAACCAACTTATTTTTATTAGAGCAAATACAGTTGTGAAAACTGTACATTGTACATTTTGGGTCAAGAATTATAAATAGAGAAACTCATAGATAAAGAATTCATTCTTTGACAGCAAGAAACTTTAAATAGACAAAATGACATTTTTAAGTACATTGGCAGGCTTCATTGTGCTGTCCAAAATGTAGTGTACAGTATAACAACCAATTATAAATAGCCTTTCATGTAAAATACAGCTGTGCACATTTTAGAAAAATACCAACAATTTGTTTGAGCTTTGTTTTAAAAAAGCTTATAAATCATACATATTTATAAATGGTACTAACATGCTTACTTAAATTTATAAACATTTTTCATAAGCTTTGTTACCCATTATTTCCAGAGCATAAAGTATTTTAAATAAACATTTAATAGGAATTAAATATGTCAGTTACAAAATTACCTCTCCATGTAAGGAGACAGGGGGTGATTGAACGGTGGGATGGAACATTTCATCCATTAATTCAAGGCTTCCACAGTAACTTTTAAAATTTTGCTCTTATTTAAAAATTACTTTCCTAAATTTAAAACACAATTTAAACTTTGTTGGGTTTTTGTTTTTTTTTTTTTTTTTTAATAAATATACAAGTTTTATTTTCATTTGCTCTCTTTCTGCTTTCTTCTTTATCCACACTGGTCAATACACAGGATTCTCAACATACTTCTGTAAAAAACACCACGGTGTTACTGCCCTGCTTGGAGCTGCTTCGCTGCACAATATTCAGTCCATACTTTACTATGCTGCATCAAAAAATAGCTAATGTATTTTGTAAGAATGTTGCCCATTAAACCATGCAAAAACTTAGAAAGTTTACAAACAGGTTCAAAAACTATACTGTATGAAAGATTTTCTAATAGAGATAAAATAAACCGTAATACAAGCCCTTTGCTTTTTGCAGCTTTAAATTAAAATGTTTGCTTGCCAAATGATCACACCACATATCTTCAATAAATAAGCATGCATTTGATTAATATAGGGTACAATAATTACAGTATAATGGCACAAAAAAAGAAACGTGATCACATTGTTTGAACAAAGGGCTATGAAACTACTTAAGACAAACTTTCCAAATGAAAAATTCTGAGGCTTTTTTAATGCTGAGGTAAAATTATAAATGGACTTTAAAGACACTGAAGGCATCAAATTGATAAACAATCACTTAACAGTTTTAAATGCTCTACCTGAATGTATTCAACACAAATCTAGCATTTTAAAATTATGATTTATGACCATTAGCTAGCTTTAACTGTCATTGGCATTAATGTGCACCCAGACAAAACTTTATTTTAACTGCTGTCAAAATACCTCAGTGTTGAAACATAGTAATTCAAATCACCAATTACCACAGCACCAGAATTAAGAAAAAAAGAAAAAAAGTCAACATGCAAACCCTGTATCTCACCTTTCTTGGCTTATTTCGATATTCTATCTCCTGTTTAGAATGTGCTTATACCAATGTAAGATTTTTATTTTTTTATTATGAAAAATTTTGCTTGGTATTGGCGTAAGTATTTGAGTATTTTAAGGAAGATATCCATACCTTTAAGTTTTGCAGTAATGGTGTATTATTTACTGAACCTTAATGCAAAATGACTCTTCAGGTTTAAGAAAGTGAATTTAAGAATTTTATCCTTGGACCAGGAAAATATATTTGATTTTCTGCTTCTGCTGCTAGGCAGAACTGGTAGCTTTCTCCAGCTTGGACTAAACACTACTTATGGCTATACATCAAATTTCATAAACAACAAATGAACAGAATCATGCACAGGCAAATGAAATTCGATCTCCCAGAACACTGCAGGAGATGTTAAAAGCAGCAGGTAATGGAATAAGACTGGTGACTGATGTTGCTAACTATTTCTTCTAATGAGATAGGAGTGAACGCTGGAATCACTTCCACAGCAACAGAATCCTCTGACCACATTCCTCTGGCAGTCGTTTTCCCATCTCCCCACTAAAAACATCAGACGGTAAAATAGTAAGGCAGCTGTTAACTTCCATCAACAAAAAGTGCAGCTCCGTACATTTCCAGTTTAGTCACACTCTGCTGGAACAGATGGAGAAGCCAACGCACTTCACTGGCGGGGCTGCTTCAGCAGATTATTTTGTTTGTTTTCCAACATGGCTGCTTGCTTCAGCTTTCAGAGGACCCCAAAGCCACGAGCCACCAGCAGAGAAACTGATCTGGGCCCCTGGCTGAATTTTCCAAGTTTCATCTCTCTTGCGTCCCATCCTAATTCCAAGCCTCCTTCCCTGTGTCTGAGTATGACAGGTGCCATTTAAAAGGCTGATGACACAACTGCAGAGAACTGTGGGCTAACACCACTAGTTGTCATGACTTCACTGAAGGGTCAAAACAGTTACAATATTAAATAACTATGTTGAATCACATTCAGGCATAGCTAAAATTAAAGTGGGGAACATTAAAAGTATGTGAAGAAATTAAATCTTTATCATTTAAGGTGGGATGGATATGGTGATTTTAATATGAAAACAAGACCTTTCTTACCTTTCCTAATTCCAATCAAGTTAGAAAATGGACAAAAAGAATGGCTAAACCAATATTCAACAGCATTACCAGCGCGATCATGACTGAGTTAGGGCCCTGAAAATAAAATAAAGATATCAGAATTAATGTAACCTCCCACATATGCACAGCAACGAACAAGACCCGACTTCTCAATTTCTATAGGTTTTGACCTTGCTCTGAAGGAAACAGACCCTGCTGCTGAAACACAGCCACTATCCTTGATATTCAGGTGAGATAAATAACATCTGTGTGAAAATGAGCCGGATAAATACAGGTGAGATTAAGCCACCTGACAAATACGACTGCATAAACAAATGAAAACAAACCCATCAACACAAAAACAATGTCAGCTTAAAATAAAGCAAAACAAAGAATGTGAACTACTTTAGGGAAGCCAGGGTGCTGCTCTTCCTCCTAACAGTGGATTCCTTCTCCAGTTCCAAGCCATTTCAAAACAAACATAACAAAGATGCTTTATGAAAAGAATACACTTTTTTGATAACCCAAGTGGAAAAGAAAATTTACTTACCATTGCACTAACAAACCTGTTACCACTACAGATTAAAACCCATTTTACAGCTGCAAAATTAAACTTTTTTTGATTTACTTGACACTTATCTTACAGACCTATGTACTGAAGAAATGAAAAGTCAAAAACTTCCATTCCCAGCTAGAGCTAAGATTGATTAGAAAATTCAAATCATTACAAATTTAGTCTTTCTGTAAAGCCAGAGAAGAGTTTTTAATTCTTTTTAGCAATTTTGGGTATTTTTTTAAAAAAATGGATGCTTTCTAATGATCTACTTGAAAAAATGTCCCAACAGATGAAAATTCTCAGTTCTCTTCTGCTCTTAACATATTTGGTTTATTATAACATAATTTTACAAAGATTTGTATACTCTTTTATTTCAGGGTTGTACTGTAAAACAGAGAAACTTTTCATTCAGACAATATTTTCCTAAATCAAAAATCACGAAGCCCACCAGAAAATGCGTGCAGAAAACTATCTTCTGAGCTACACAAGAACCACTGGTTTGCATAAGAAGGTATGTATTTCATCAGAAATGATATATTGTTTTCACTTTTCACATGAGGCATGCCTTGCAGAAGTTCATTATGCTTCATGACAACATAATGCTAACATGAACTATAATTTTTGGAATGGTAAGGTGCAAGAACTTGTTATTCGTAATTTGCTGCAACAGTGTAACTGGGAAGCCATGGAATAGTACTTGTGTCATTATTGTATCACACGCTCTCCTTAAACAGTCTTGCTAAACACCTTCTACCAGAAGACACCTTTACACAGTAGTTCAGATGGCAAGCCAGATGTGGGCTGCTAAGTTTTTGAATAAGTCACAAAACACGTTATGTCACGTACTGCTTAAATCTCCGGTGAGTCTAAACCCCATCAGCGCCTCTATCCATAACAGCCATCAAGTTCACATAGCACCAACTCAGAGGTGTCTGTTCACATGCTGAGAACTTGGTGTTCAAGTTCAAACAACAACTGAGATTATGAGAATGCCAATTAAATGCTGCCATGGTACTGGCAGTAGCACCCACATTTTGTTTAATGGCAGAATGTCTAAAATATCCACTAGAAATTGAAGACCCGGTTTAATGGCACCTTAGTCAAAGCTATTTTGAATAACAAGCTCCCACTTACCAGTGGTATGTTTCAACCATCAGTTCACAGAACAGAAGTGGAACCATGTTGCTTCCTCCTTAGTGGAAGTGACTCACCATGTGCCAAAGCATACAAGAAAGACACTCGGGGGCAGAGAACAGGCATAAAAGGAAAGCACAGCTCCAGATACGGTTACCACAGGACTGTAAGCAGCCTTGCTCTCTCCAGGAAGTGTGATTTGATTACACTCTTAATTTCCACTAAGACATGGGTTCAACATCTTTCTTTCTACTGTTAGGCACTGGAACAGGTTGCCCAGAGAAGCTGTGGATGCCCCATCACTAGAAGTGTTGGATGGGGTTATGAGCAACTTGGTCTAGTGGAAGGTGTCTCCGCCCATGGCACGGGGATTGGAACTAGATGGTCTTTAAATGTCCCTTCAAACCCCAAACATTCTATGGTTCCATAATCCTATGATTCTAATAGGGACTGCCCATGTGATTCAAATCAGGTCAATGGTTCCTTTATAGGCTGGAATCCCACCTGAAGATTTTGCAGTTATACTGCACCAGGAATTGCAAGGAACTGTGAAAATAATTTCCAAGTACCATTAAAATTCTTTCGGATTTGGCCATCTAGTACTTTGCATATTTGAAAATAACATCTATGAAAATCACACTGATTTTCTGCAACTGAAAAAAATTAAATTGGAACCTATAGTGTCTTCACAGGAGCCAAGAACTTGTTCATTACCTGAAATACATAATGTAACAGCATCCTGCTAGCTGCAAGACAGATTTTTGCTGATTGCCAAAGTGGGACTGCAGCTCTAACGGCAACTTGGTATCATTACTGCAGTCTCATGGCATTAAGCTTGTTGGAGGGGAAGGGGACTTCTCATTTGATGCATCTGTCAGTCAGGTTAGGTACAACAATCTCACCACAATAACATTAGGCCAAAAACCCCACGGGCTATGCTCTAAATCAAGAAGTCTCATTTACAAAGACAGAAGCAAGTGACACCTTAAGAACTGGGCTGTTGATTTTACATGAAGATCATAGAAAAGTATGTTAACTCTTTATGATAATGAGTCTGTGCTTTATACAAAGAAGTAAAGTTCATATTCTTCGGTCTGCTATCTGCATTGTATTTCACCTTCTGACAACTACACCTTTCAGCCCAAAGCAGGATTTCCTGATAAACTAAAAAATGATCAAACAACATTTATGGAGCACACAGTTATTATGCAATGAACTACCGCCTGTTTTGTAGACACCTATGAAATAAGCATTTAATGCTTTAAGGCAAATACCACAAGTAAGACTTTAGTGTCCTGCAAGGGCTTAAAATAGCAAAAGCCAAAATTAGTTTGAACAGTCCAAGAGTGACTAGAACAGGTGCACTAAAGAAGCTGTAGTAGAAAATCTTCAGTCCTGCTTAAATTTACCCCTTCAGCTTCTCGTAAGTTAGAAATTTATGTAGTTCAAAATACAACCATATGATTAGTTTCCATTTGGGGAAGAAAGTAAGTTATTTTCCTAAAATGTACTGCCAGGAAGTAAAAAGACTAGGCTTGTAATTCCATTGCATTAGGAATGTCCATTAAATTTAGCATAAAGTTCTTGCTCAGATGTTTTATTTAGGATCAGGCAAATACTGTTCTATTTTTCTAACATCATGGTATTTACAGCCCATACTAAATGGACGTTAAGTGAACAAAGAGATGAGAATTGAACAAAAAGATGGGAGTAGAATCACGGGGTAACATTCAGGTAAAAACCAGGCTAAACACTGTGTGTTTAAAAATCTTTACCTGCCAAATGAAAAAAATTAGTTTAGTAAAACACTTGTGCCTGAGCTTGTACTTGTCCTAGGGCAGCACATGGACATGTATTAGGCAAAAAAAAAAGTGCACTCATAAATGTAAACTACAATAGTGTTTTGTGAAATTCAATCCTATTTTTCACTCAAATCCAAGAGAATCTCCAATCAGCTCATACTCAAGGTGGGACAGCAGCCTGCAAGCTGAAACTGGGGCTAGAGGCTGCTAATGACCAGTTAGAAACAACGGTACTGGTTTGTGGTCAAGTGTCTCTGTGAACATTTCACACTGTGGCAAATGTAAGGTAATGTCCAGGAGCCTAGTTCTTGGTGAAAGAGGGGTGATTTATCTCTCATAAATGACAGGAAATGCCTGCAAACAGCTATTTTTGAGCAGCTGATGAACTCACAACTTTGTCATTGTGCTTTATGCATGATTTAACCTTGATTAAATTGTGTCTCTTTCTTTTGAGTTCTGGAGCGATTTCAAACTTTGATTTTTTGAACAGGGAGTAAGTAAGTACACAGAAAAACACACTTATATGTGTGGTATAAGAAGTATGTGCTGATATTTTTCAAGTATAATGCCAGAAATGGGGATATCTAGAGAATCAAGACTGTTCCTATAACTTTTTGCACTCAGAAGACATTCTTAAGGATGTAACACATTCACAGAAAGTACGAAACATGAATTTGATTACTAAAACAGCTTCTACAAACTTTGCTGCAAATAAAGCTGTTTAAAGTACTTAATTCAAATTAAAGTTGATGCTTCATTCAGGTATGAGAAATGGCTTTGATTTAGACACATGGAAGAATTAAAAATCTCCCCTTCTGTATCTGTGTTCTTAATGCGTTACCACTGGAAACCTGGAAAAAGCACAGCACAACTTTATACAGCACTTTCAGATAATCTAATGCAAAGTGCTCAATAAATTTTAATAGATTCATTTTTTTTGCATTCCAAAACAATGTTTTATCATTCTCTTTTCATGAGAGTTCTTTTCTCTTTATATTCCTTAATAAATATATTTTAGAACTTTTATGGAGGATCTAAGGCAGACTTACTTTCAAAGCATAACGAAATCATTTGTCAGAATGACTAAAAAGCAATTGCAGTTTCTTACTAAAATAAAATAATTCTCCAATGCAACTCTAGAATTCTGAAGTCTCTCAAAATTCAGAAGCACCTGGGATAAGGAGAAGTACATTAATTAGAAAAGGGAGAATGGATTTAAACTAAAAGAGAGTAAGTTTAGATTAGATATTAGGAAGAAATTCTTTACTGTGATGGTGTTGAGGCACTGGAACATGATGGCTGCCCAGAGAAGCTGTGGATGCCTCATCCCTGAAAATGTTCAGGACCAGGCTGGATGGGGCTCTGAGCAACCTGGTCTAGTGGAAGGTGTCCCTGCCCATGGCAGGAGAGTTGAAACTAGATGATCTTTTAAGGTCCCTTCCAACCCAAACCATTCTATGATTCTATTAATCTGGCTGCTCCTCAGTAACTGTGCACTCTTAGCTTAGTCAATGCTTAATTCCAACACACGGTTGAGCTCAGTACAGGAGCACTGCAGAACAGGCCACTGTTTTTCTGAATCTGAAAGGTGATACTAAAAATTAAAAGTCTCCAGAGAAAGTTAATAGTCATTCTGTACTGTTTCTCCCTCAGACTGCTAGGCCAATAGGCTACTCTTTTTTGCTTTAATCAGTTTAGCATTTTTACTCTCAGCATTTTGAAGAAATAAGCATGTAGGAAATTTAGTCTATAAGGACAAATTTATAGACACATAGAAGACATCTTTGAAAAACACCCACATACATCTACATACATCTTAAGATACTGTTATAGTAAAAATGAATTCTTAAAATCTACCTTCCTTCCATATTGGAATGCTGGTAATAAGAATAATGCAATTAGGGTGCTCCAAATGAAGCAGACAGACCTAGAGTAGAGTTCCCAGATGACCTGCAATATTGGTGAACAAACAGCAGCTAATGCACAATATCTCATCACTCTTACACCTTTTGTGGTAACAGCTGTAGGTTCATGGTCTTTAGCCTGATTATTCTAGAAGGTGAATAAACTGCTGTTCAGGTACCCTACTTATTGAGATGAAGCCTCCCTCAGCTCCAAAATATTACTTGGAATGAAGGAAAAATAAGGACTATTTCCAGTCACTTATTTTCACCAGAGCTGAAAAACAATTCCAGTTCAGCCTAAAATTTGTACATGCTCACTCAACATTTACAAGCCTGTCAGCTTTGTCCTACCCTACATAGGAGTCATATCTGTGAGATTTGAAAGGTTAAAGGGCTGATATCAGCTGTAATACAGATTTGCAGATTACAAAACCTCTGTGAACATCTACTCTGATCCGCACAAAACAGAATAAAAGCTTCCTGCAGAACTATAGAATATCATCTTGGCAAAATGTTCATTATCAAACTACTCAGTGATGGCTCCAAAACCCCAGCATCTGAAAATTAATGGCACATTTAACTAAGATCATTAAAATCAACTTGAAACAAGACTTTTACCTGAATCTTTCTAGCTGTTGGATCATCTTACACATTTGTTTGTTAGCCTGGGAAACTATTTTATAAAGCACACTTACAGAAAGTGATTTAGTATGTCAGGGTTTTTTTACCTTGAATATTTCATTGTATGATATGTTTTAATCATTCTTGCAGCTCTTTGTGGGACTTCCCCTCAGGGTTTTTTTTTCATTTTAAATCCCTGATTTACGGACACTCTACTTTATCCCAGAAGTGGTTGCACCCGTGCCAAAAGCAGACAGAACAGACTCCCATGTACTCTTGCTTAATCTTTTCTGTTGATAAATCTAAGGATTATATTAACATCTCTGAACAACAACAGCAGACTGGGAGCTCATGTTCAGTTGCCTCTCTTGCTCCCGATCCACCAACCTTTTCCAGTTCTGATCCTGCGTGTGTTGCTATCTTGCAGCCTGCATTGGATACAGATTCTAGATGGGCAGATTTCCCATCGCAGGACCCTGCCCCCGAAGGCAGACAAAAGGCAGAATCTACAGGATAGCAACACATCCCCTGCATGTCACTCACACCACGTCTGCTTTCTTATCACAGAAGCTTCAAGTCCTGTAACAGTCCAGCGTGGTTTGAGATTCCCTCCAGCTGTTTTGTTATTTGTTAGTTTGATTTTGTTCCTCCCCTGAGATGTCTTTATTGGTTTATTATCATGTATCTTCCTTTCATGATTGGTTAATTCTGTTATCTCTACCTCATGATGTAATACCTTAAAACTGACTGCCAGAGAGCAAACCGGGGTCTCTCTGTTCAGCTCCCCTTCAAGTAACTGCCTCTCTGCCCCACCGAGGGCAGGAGAAAATAAACTTGGAATGCAGCTAACAGAGTTTCCAACTCTTTCCTCCTTGCCTCCGCTGCTGGCTTGATAAACAGCAAGAACTACTTGCTGTTGGGATGGCGTTGGGCTGCACTGGCAAACTGAGGCACGCAAACCTCAGTTACCATCAATCCTTCAGTCGCTGGTTCACGCGGGCATCGGACCTCGTTTACCTGCGAGCCAGGCTGGAAACAAGCCTGGCGAGCAGCACGCGTGGCCAGGCTCTGTTAAGTGTCTTTCATATACAATATGAAATATACATATTTCATTTCATATACAATATTTTGCTGTGCTGCCCATGGATAATTATACTTGCAGCCTTCTTAGCAGCTGATTTGCATTAGCTTATATTTGCCTTCATTATAGACCACTCTCCTGGTCTCTGTGTCTTCTATAAACTTCATGGGCAATATTCTCATGTCCTCTTGTATGTCATTAATAAGAATGTGAATAGAGTAACAGAATTAATGTAAGAATGACCTCACCAGAATAATATCAAATAACTAATGGTTTTCTAATTACTTCTTGAGAACCATCAGTCACTTAAAAAAAATTCTTTTAATGTGACATTTAGCCTTTGCATTACTCTGGTTTCCTTGTCAGAATACATCACCACGAAAAAGCAAATCAAGTGACCTTCTTGACCGAGGATATGATTCTTCTGTCACACCTGTAGATGTCAAACTTGTTTGACAAGACCATTTACAATTCATGTTGGTTGGAAATTCCTCCCCCTCTTTATTTCTAAATTCTTTACTAATGAAGTCTGGTGTCAATTATTCAAGTGTTTTGCCTGCAATCAGTACTAGGCTATCTGGATCTCTTTAAATGGGTCATTCTGTTTATCCCGTCAATAATAACACACCATTTGTTTGGTAGAGTACCACCAAAAATGACTCAGAGAAACAATGCTTATAAAAGAGAAATATTATGACAATTATCTAGACCTCTTCATTTATTAAAGATTAATTTTAGGATCTACAACTAATGCTTTCCTGAGTTTCTCTTGGCCCAAAAATCACAGAATCATCATCAGAGATTCTGAATTTCATACTCTGGCTTTTTCTTCTACCATGGAATAAGAAATGCTACTAGTCATCACTCCTTTTCTGCATAGCTATTGGTAATTTTATTATTTTTAAATAATAATAAAATTAAGATTCACACTGATCTGAAAGGGTAGTTTTAAAACTCCATTTCCTGATGAAAAGTAAAATTTTTCGTATCACTGTGAAACGTAAGCATTGTTAGATGTATGCATTTTAAAACAGTATGCATTTTGATTCAAATTGCCTGTTTGTAGAGGCCACAATCAGCATGGAGAAGAAGCTGAAACTGGGAGGTTGTCTGGACTGGGTCAGACCATAGGCCAGCAACCTGTCTCCAACAGCAGTCAAAAGCAGACCTTTGGGGAAGAGCGTGTTTCTAACTCACAGTACTGCCCAATTATCTACAGAAGTGCAACACTGCAGGACTTTTTTTTTTGAGTGGGAATATATACATATATATGTACATGTATAACAGCAGGTATGTATGTCCACACATGCAAACCACACCTCTTTGTATATACATACACACACCCTAAGACACGCAGTAGCACGCTTTTGTGTTTATGGATGCAACAGGGTCTCACGGTTCAGAAGTCTGTCAGTATCTGCCTATCAGCTGTCCCCTCCCAGTTTACAAAAAAGAAAATTTAAAGGACTGGAATATTTTTTCCTAACTCCAGTCTGGTGTAGTGGGTTTTAGCCAGCAGATTGTATCCAGATGAAGATTTGACAGAAGTGAGCTTTGCCTGTGCTTAGGTTGCAAAGCTCAGCACTTGGAGGCAAAAGAGCAGTGAAAATGAAAAGGCTTCTTGCAGTACTTACCGAGCTGTTTCCTACTTCTTTCTCCATTGCTGAATGTGATTCATTATTAGCTGGGTTCTTTGGTGCAGCAAATTCTGGTTTCTTAATTTTTATGTCAGGTTTGTTTTCTTTGGCATCTGGCTTACCCCCAGATCTAGCAGGACTGGGCTTCTGAGAGGGTGGTATCCGTGCAAGTGTTGATGGTGAAGGGTTGGCATATTCATCTTCTTCCCTGAGCTCCTGTGGAAGCGCTGTTGGATTCATTTTTACATAATAGCCATGGTAGTGACCATGCAGCTCCCCATTCTCTGTGCTGTTGGGATTGTGCTGGGCTGAAAACTTTGGCTGGGGTTTCCCAGCTACATCCTCCTTCACTGGTGCTTTTGAATATAAAGGCTTGTTAGTTGTGGGTGTTATATTCTCAGTGGCTAAAAGCTTTTTTTCTTGACTGAGTCTTGCCCCAGAAGTGGAGCTTTGCCTTTTCAGTTGTTTTGAAGGAGAAGTCTCGGAAGAAAGAGGAGGACTATTCCTTGGACTTGCTTCTGGGGTTCGAGGGGGTGTAGTACCTTTTCGATAAAAGTGAGGTGACTCTTTTGGGGTGGGTGGTTTCTCCTGACCTTTTTCTTCAGATTTTTCTTTTGCATCCACTCCTTCTTGAAATTTTTGTTTGATATAATCAGGGCCTGAAAAACAGTATGAGAAATATTAAGATCAAAACAAAATTCATAGTAAAACTACTGCACTGGGATGTCAGACTGCACTGCCTTGCTAAAATGCAGGCAGGGGTGTATATTACCAACAATTCATTGATATCCATAGTGATTTACTCCAAATTGCTCAGTCACTGGAGTTACTGTAGTTTTTTGATAATTGTTGGGACTACTTATTAACTTGGCTCAGTCACTCTACATCTTCAGCTTTTCAAAGGGCCACAGGATGAAAACTGCTCCTTAGTGAAGTCTGAGTGACTGAAGACTGACTAACCTTACCTCATCTATCATTCTTTTTCTGAGAGGAATATTTTGAGGTATGCTTTGCTTAATTACCCTAATCAATTTAACTTCTTATGACCAGAGTACCTGTTTGATATGTAGGTAATTAACCATCAAACTGAAATGTCTCCTCTGTTCTTATAAGCTACAGGAAAAAGCACTTGAATTGCTTTTTTTTCCCTTTGGGTGAATGTTAGCTTGTCTGATATACACATATATGTGCCCTGAACTCTCACATGCTGGCTTTGTCTTCCAGATCCAATCATTTCCATATGAAGACCCAGGTTAAGCCCTCTAGTAAGTAATACAATTCCTACTTAGAAGGCAGGAATACAAATTCTCTTACATTCACCAGGAAGATACTCACAGAGCAGCAACTGTGAAGAGCATCCTCTACCTAAATTGTAGCTAAACACCCATGTGCACACTCACTCCTAGGACTCACTTATCAGAGTCCATGTCTATACAGCTGTTAACATAAACACTAACTGGCTGACATGCTCTGCTCCAAGTTCTGGTTGTCAGATTTAATTGTTTAATGGTAAGAATTGAGCAAACACTGTTGAAGAAACAAAATCGCTGTAAATCTGTATGTATTGCAGGCAGTGTTTTCTGTTTTACTTCCTAGAGGTCACATCTCAGATTCCAGGACCAGTTTCCCTAAGAAATCAGAAGCTGGGGAGCTCTGTGAACAAAGAACTGCCAACAATCTTCTGGTATTTTCAAAAATGGCTTCTGAAAAATGTATTGCAACTGTTTCTCCACTTCTATCCTTGCTAGCACCACAACTTTCCTTTGATTTTTTTACTCTTCTCTAAGTGAGCCTTATCTGTGCTTTATGTCATAGAGAAATTCTGAGCCCAGAGAAGAATGTCTGCACACATTTTTCTGCTTCTGAGTTTAAAGGAGGCTCTAACTGTGCTAGGCAGATACAGTGTTTTTACAGATGCCAGAAGCATATGCATCACTACGCAGTGCGAAGATGAGACGAAGGAAGAGCAGCATGAAGCTTTTGGAAGTTACTGAGTCATCTGGTAAGTAAGCACTGCTAAGAAGAAGAATTACTCGGCATGCAAGGTCTTTTGAGCAGGAAAATCACAACATTTTTGGCATCTCTGAAAACCAGGGGTGGAAATAGGGAGGTGTTAAGAAAGAAGGCTAGACACAGACAAGCCAGGATTTGTTCTCAAATGACATTTGAGTAGGAAGTTTTGAGGAGTTAAGCCTGCACAGAGGGAGAGAACTAGAGGCTTGATTAATCTTCCTGGTAAAAGGGAAAGGCAGCACAACACAAATTAAGAGCTTCCATATATAAAGTTACAGGTATGATCGCCATTCAAAAAATTCTCCGTCATGTTGGGGATTTCCTTCCATCTTTGCTGAGATACATAAGGTAATGCTGAGGGTTTAACTTGCATAAACTTTCTTTTTCATATCCTTTCACATTAGATATAATTACGGGTGTAAAGAGAAAAGGATAGCTGAAAGAGCTCTGCCTAATCTTTAAGCCCAAGCCACGGAGCCGTCAAATTGCAATGATTATTTATTATGGACAGATCCACATTCACATTAGCTTGTTCTTCATGACTGCTGTGGTTAAAACATCCAATTGGAATACTATCTCTTCAGTCTTACAATGCTGCTTAAATTCTGAAAATTCACATACTGTGACAGCTCTGCACTGCCTCATGTACGTAGAGATTTGACTTTTACTAATATCTGACAGCACTTGACAAACTGAAGACCCTTTCAGAAGGAAAACATCAGAAAATTACATCAGAAATAACCTCAGCATTGTCATCCCTCTCCATCCTTTCCTACAATCAACTAAAAGCCTCCCAAAGTTGGCCAGAGAAGAAAATCCCTCTTCTCAAGAGACCTCTAAACTCAGTCGGAATTTCTGAAAAGAAAAAAGGGAGCCCACGGTCTCAGCTGCCCATGTCTCCCCAAGAGGCTGGTGGAGTTAAAAGTAAAAAACTTAAAGCAACACAAAAATGTAATCTGGAGCTTCCCAAAGAAGTTAAGTTTCAACAGGCTAACTATGCCACATTTTTACTGGGTATTTGGCAATATTGGATGCTATGTGACACTGAGATTCACCAGAGAATGCTGCATCTAAGCAACAACTGAGGGTGTCTGACCAGACATTTAGCCATTGCTTTAACACAGCACAGCAGCCCTCCCTCCCACCCCCAGTACATCACATATGGGTATCAGAGACACATCCCTTGCCTCCAGTCTTGTCAGGCAAGTCTTTCCAACACTGAAATTCTTGGCTCTATGCTCAAGTTAGCTTTGGAGATTGTCCAAATACTTTTAAAACATCTGTTCGCTGTATCCAATACAATCGGATTATGCACCTGTCCAAACCACTGACTCCGAGCAGCAAGAACTCAGCTCCCACTCCCTTCTGAGAACTAAGAGCTGTCAGGATTTACCTTGTCCCCTTTGTTAAAGACATTATCTAACACTACAGACATAGGTAAGGGAGTCCTTCTTCATAAGAGCAATCTACAGCACAAGTTTAAAGAAACAAGGGGCAAGGGAATTCGGAAAGAGAGTCACTAACATCCTTTCCTGCAAGATTTCTTAGCTGGCTGATCTTAATGAGGAAGAGAATAGAACCTGAGGGTGGGAAGAAGGTAAAGGGGGATTATCTGACCAGGAAATAAACACAGAGCTCTGGTTTGCTTCGGTTTGCAGTTCAATCAACCAGTAGATCTAGACATGATACATCTGAGTGCCTAAGGAGAACTTGGTCTGGAAAGCAGAACCAAGAAATGTTATCTAGCCAAGTAAAGGTAAGATGAACCTGTGTGTTTCTCATGGTGACATGCTGGCTTTGCTACCATTGGATCAAAACTGATGCACCTTTACTTGATAAAGGTCAGCCATGGGGTGGTTTTGGCTTGCACACCTGTTGTGATGCCTCTGAAAGCCAAAGGACTGTGTGGATGAGTGCAAGGTATGCACAGAGTCTCATACAGTCTGATGGTCTGCTTGAACAGCATTTCACTGATGGCTGTGGGGTGAGGGAAGCTTTGATTTGGTTGAAGACACGCACTCATGGTTGTTCTAAATCTAGAATTTCTTGTGAAGTTCTTGTGTAATATGTCCTTCCTCCTGGAAGGGCTCAAGTTAGTGATGTGACAGCATGGCCAGCCCAGTAAATGAGAAGAGAAGGATGCCCTGGTTCTGCCACAGCATTTTTAAAGAGGTGACAGCCACATGCTTTCCCCCATGGCCTAGTGAGGCACACATACTGGCAGCACATAATGGTGCAGGATTGTGGCTCAAGGAGCATCTGAAAATGTCATCTTGCAGGACACTGTAAATGCAGCCACTGTTTCCCAAGTAGGCTAAGAAGAGACCTCGTGTCTTATCAGTTAGAATGAAATCTGAAGCTTGAGAGGGACGGCAGAATACATCTAAGATACTGTGGGAAAAGGCATACATGCAATTTCATCAGTAATTTTATAAATATTTTACTATTCTTACAATTCAGGAAAAATAAGCATTTCATATTACAATTTTATTAGTCTATTGAAAGCAAAAAAAGATTGTAATCCCACTAATGCAGACTCCAGAATATAATCTTTTAAGAATATAATATTAAAAGTAGTGCTGATGCTGAGTGATGTGATTCAATTTCAAGGTATATTAGAAGTACTTATTAGATAACCATATGCTAATTTCTGCTTTTTAAACTAAAGTACACTTTATGTGATGTAACCTACCTTTAGTACTCCAGAGAGAGTTAACAAATAGGGCTATAAAGAGTAACTCAAACAAGAAACATTATAATTTCGTCATTATGAGGAAATTTATGTTGTGCTTATAGATAAATTCCAAATGTGAAGCACACATTTCACTTCCTAATTTTGTTTACATGTATGAACCGTTAGTGGAAGCATGCTCCACTTTCACTGTAATGTTTAACAACTGCCTGTGGGTAATGGTGACACAATCAAAGTTACTTGCTCAACAAGAACACTGCAGTCTATATGCAAATTTTCAAAGATTAGAGGCCCCTTTTTACGAAACTACTGAACACTTCTACAAAAACAGGAGAAAATTTCTGATCTGAAAAGTTCACAATCTGTAAGTAGAATACTAAAGGTCATATCAATAGCTCATTTTAGTGATGAGGAAGCTAACCCAAAAGGAAATCATGACCCAAAGCACATGTTTCATCCAAAAAACCTTTCTGAATTTAGTGCTCAGCTGTCAATAAAGTACCAACATGCCCAAAGCTTTAGTAAATCTTTGGCAAGGCTAAACATGCAGAGAAAGCTTTTGTAAAAACTAGGAATGGAGTGTAAGTCTCCTGAATAATCAAAACCCCACACAGCACTTTGGCTGTAAGTTTGTTGCCTACCATAAATGCCATCTTGCTGAAAAAGCCGAGAGCTGATCTACCGAATCAAAATTCAAAGAGAGAAGGAAATAGTAAATGATGGATTAGTTTCTTACTGCAGATTATACCCTAATAAAAATCCAGAGCATGATATGGTTGAAGCAAAAGCTTAGGACTTTTGTATTTAAATGAACTGTACTAAAAAAGGAAAATGCATACTTAAGTGTTGGTAGTACAGGTTGGTATATACTGTTCATGAAATAAGCCAGTGAAAACAATTTCATTTATCTTCTGATGTTTTTGATGGTTTTCTAATGTCTCACTGTTGGCAACAATATGTATGCTCTCACAATAAGATTTCTTTGCTATTCTGATGAACTTAATAAAACTTTGGAAAGCCAAGTGATTGATCAGAGGATAAATTAATATAGGATCTTTCTTCCTTATGTTAGGATTTTTCAGGAAAGGACACCCAGTTTAGAAGAATTCCTCAGGATGGTAACTGTAGGTGAAAGAAATATAAATAATCAATTATCAACCTCTTAGAAGAAGTGATTCAGTGAGTCATTATGGAAGTGCAAATAAATATATTCAGTAAATTTTAGAAAGATAGGGTTTATTATTATTTCTTCATTGTGGAGATATGAAGGGATGGGGAAGAACTATAATTAATATCATTAGTACTTCCTCTGTTTTGTTCTTAATTTTCTGACGGTTCTACTGGTAACAAGGAACAAAAATACCTTCTTAAGTGCTAGGCTGCTGGCTTGAATTCAGCCCAACTGAATGGAGGGCTGTGCAATGCCATGTGCAAAATGTGTTGATGAACTCGCTGAAGCAGAGATACGGTTACGGTTTTAGTAATGTTTGGCAGACTGAACTGGGACTGAATAGAAATGGAAATTAATGGCTAAGGATTATTTCCACAGAGAAATTAAAGGGTATAAGGCTAGATACTTAAAGAGCCATAGGACTCTGAGAGAACACTTCTGCCTGACTTAGGTATGAGTAGAATAGAACAGGACATTTCAGTAGAAAGGGACAATCATCTCGTCCAAGTCACTGACTAATTCAGATCTGAGCAAAAGTTAAAGCCTGTTATTAAGGGCATTGTCCAAATGCCTCTAGAACACTGACAGGCCTGGGGCATCAACCACCTCTCTAGAAAAGCCTGTTCCAGTGTTTGACCACCCTCCTGGTAGAGAAAGACTTCCTAAATGCATTTTAAGAGGTTATCACCCCAGGTGTCTGCAGTACCCTTCTGATGGATGCAGTGATCCAGCGATAAGGCATGGAATAGTGCAGCTCCTCCATGGTTGGGTCAATGTGGAGCAAGGTAAGAAATGTCTTACTCCCAGTGATGCATATGTAAGTTATTTAATAATCCCTTAATTCAGAAACACATATGTAGGCCTGTCTGCCTTGTTTTGGCTGCATCTGAAGTTGGTTATGCCAGCTGCAATAATGGCTTTCTTTAACTGTACTTGAGAACACTTTACAAAATAAAAACCCACATTATCTAAGGCTTAAAAATAAAGCACACCACAAAAGAGAAAAAAGAATTAAAATGGAAGGGATTGTTGACACTGCCTTGTGAGATGTAGAAGAAACCCAAGTCTGGATGGCTGGTTTCACTTTTAGCCTCTGATGGCAACTGAATTTTGGTGAGGTATGATCAGCATTTTAAATGTTATTAAGCAGCTTCCCTAGCTAGGAGCAAATAAAAAATATTTCCTGGATCAATTTTAAAATTCCATTTGGTTGCCTTAAAATTCTTTCTTTTTTTTTTTTTTCCTGGACTTAATCCCACCAGCATGGAAGTACCATGGCTGCCTAGGAAAGCAAACTACAATGTAAACAAGAGGGAGAGGAGTGCATTTTTTTGCATAACCCAAAAACCACTCCAAAATATAATATTTATTATTTAGAATCTTTAATTCACATTTAATTGCAAATCCTCATTTCCTATATTCCCACCTTGAAAATACCTTCCCCTCTGCTGAAGTTTTCTGCAGCTTGCATTTTCAGGGTTTCTCAATCTGTTGTTAGCATTGCTGCTTCCTTAAGCAGTATTCCTGATAGTCTTCCTTCTGTTGCTGGACTGGAGGCCAGACTGAAGCTAGCACGTGCCAACAGCTACTCACTAAATCCACGAACGTCATGGAGATTGATGCCTACATGTGTATATTTTACGGAACTGTTCTGATTTGATCTGGCAGCCTGATGTCTTTGAAACCACGTACTACCAACGTGACTGAAAAATACAACAGAGATAGAATACAATGTGGTATTTTACTACTGCCACAACCTGACAAAGCCACATCATTACTCGGGGATGTAAAAGTTAGAATACATCTATCTCCCTGAAGACTCCTAGCCCAACTAGGACTAACTTTAAAAGGCAGCATCACTGAACACAAGCAGGTTTCAAAGCAGCTTCAAATGCAACCTTCCCTTCTTGCTAAGTAAAGATAAGGACCTACAGAAAATATTCACTGCTAGAAATTGTTAATTAAGTGTCTGGTTCAGAAGAACCCTAAACACATAAATTTCTGCATATCAAGGTTGCTACTGTCTTTATACCTGCTCAGGAAACAGTTTTGTGCAGTATCCTAAACAACTTCTGCATAGTTTTGCTAGAATATGTATCTACCATCTTTAAAATATCTGCCAATGCTTTATTCTCCTGACTTTGACATCAATGAAAGTGACACAGCCTTCTCAAAACCCCCATCAAATGCTTCCTGACACGGACTAGACTGAGATCAAAAGCCTTGAGTTACTTATTTACTAGCCCCACATGCAGAGACACACACACACTTTGGTCAAATCCAAGGCTAGTTTTTATGCCTCTGTGTTTACTCTGCTGTGATATTTACACAACACAACACAACACAACACAGTTCTTGGTGTGACCTGTGTGCCTACTTTAGCGCTGGTGTCTCTGCATTTTGCACAGGTATTTGCTGAAAAGCGTATGACACCATGTTATCTTGCAATGCTTTTTGAAAATATCAAAACATCTACTCAAGCACACTTGAGTTGCCAGCAACAGCAATAGCAACAGAAAAGGAAATGGACTTCAGCCAAACAATTCACATCATAGGCAATGTCACAAACTTGTGAGTCTAGCAGTAGGATGATGAAAAAGATATTAATGCAATTTCTACCGGTAAGAAAGCCAGACTGCCTCCTCTCTCCCTGTCAGTTCCTCCAAATCTGGAATTCATTTGAGTTACCCTACCATTAACACACCTGCATGCAGAACCTAAACAGTATTTTTGTATTATCCAATAACTAAAGAATCAATAAGGATAAAAGAATCCCTAAAAATAACATGTTCTTCTTCTAAAGGTTTATAAATGCATCATTATAGAGCAGACATATACACACTGAAAGATCTGAAGTCAGGAAATACTACACCAGTGAATCTCAAAAACTGCCTGGAGTCAGCACCAAAAACAATGAATTTATTCTGACTATATATCCAACCTCTGCTCCATTTCTGTTAGTGATTTAGCAGGTGACTGAAGTAGCTGTGGTATTTCCAAAACAGAGCAACATTTCCTAACTGTATCTGCATAGCAGTATGTAAGCCTTTATACTTCTGTGTTCAACATCATCATAAAAAGCTAACAAATTTATCCTACATGGTAGGGAGCACGGTGAATGCTGCACAACTACCTCTAACACCTCACTGGGACATCAGCTTATGGACACAGAAATTGCTTGTGACCAGCAACCTTAATTAGGGCTTGCTTTACTTACCCTACCTTTCTGTTGATGAATACTGACAGAACTTAAAAAAAAAATCTGTCAAGATTAAATGGTGATGCATATGACTCCTGTATCTAGGACAGGCTTCATTTTTCCAGGGTAGATAATATACACACATTGTGTTTAATGTGAATGATCCCAGCTAAATAAAACATGCATTATAATCTACTTGAATGCTTCTAAGCCTGCAGGCTGCTTAGCAGGCGATAACTGAGAAGGTAAATTTTTAGCTTTTTCCCAGAAAACCTGGAGACTACTTTACTTCATCTGAACTGCACTGGGGCAGCTGTTAACTGCAAAAGTAGTGTTCTTTAAGCTCCTATGGCTTCTGCCTCATGGGCAGAAGTGAAAGGCTGTAATCCTATTCTCATTGCAACTGCATATTCTCTGAGAATTTTAAATATACAGAGAGACTTTTAATGTGGCATAATAGCTGTCTTTACTCAGTAGAATTCACACTTCTTTACATTTCTCCCAGTGTGTCCACATCTTTCTGACATGATGATCCCCAAAGTTCTACACAGTATTTCAGACTCAGTGTCACTGGGATCATGCAGAGAAGGGACCATTCTCCATGACATGCTTCTGTATATACAGCCTGGAAGGCTATGAGCTACTTCTCTTACTTCTCTTATCACATTTCAAGTGCGTGGCTATCATCCTGCTCCATGGGAGTTTAGCACCTGATCTCAACAGGAGCAGGTTCATGTCTGCTCTCTAACTGGCCATGTCTGTCTTAAGAACTGGTTTATAGTGAATTCAATAACCAAGTGAAATTTTTCTCTAAGCCCCTCTAACTTTTGCGTCTTTTAAAAGCCTTATTTCATAAAGAGACAGTGCCTGTTCTTCTCAGAATACCCTTCTGTTCTTCCACTACAGAAAAAGAAGAGCCTAGGATATATGCACTCAGGGCTTGGGTTGAAGATGTCAGCACTTCTTATGCCTATGGAATACGTTCCAATAAGGCTCAATAATGGGAAGACAGAAAAGACATGTATGTCACCAAACAACCAACATTACTTTTGAATATATAGGTATAGATATAGACAGGCAAAATGACACGGAAATAACTAGACAGTTTCAGACTCCACTGATTCTACAGATCTAGAGATGCATTACTGCCTTTACTTAAAACTCCAGATATTTCTAAGGTATTAATGATTATACGATAATGCCAGAATTAATTTTTTTAGAAGTCTCCTTTATCCCCTTGTCTTTGTAGAAAAAACACTTGAAATTAGGAACTTGAAAGATGCAAAATCAGGAGTAAAATAAAGAGACTTGAAATTTACTGCTTATGAAATATATGGCTTTATGAATTTTCTTGGAGGGTTGAGGGTTAATCCAGTATTTTTTAAAAACAGTACTCATTAAGCTGCATCACACTTTCAGCAAAATTAATTTCTTGTATCTAGAACTGAAATTAATTATAAAGTGTAAGAGCCTGAAGTGACTGCTGCACTGCAAATGCCAGAACTGGAGAAATACAACAATCAATTTAATTCTGGTAAAACTAGGGTATGTGAGCTGCTTGGTCTTTCATCCAAATCTGGCTTCTTTCCAATATGTTCTTGATCTTTTGTATTTTAAGAGAAACCCCACTCATCATGCCACTTACCATTCTGACCTCCCACAGTGTCATTTCTTCCCTTTCTCATCAGTCCTCTTTCATTTCTAAAGTCTAAATTTGCAATACCCATTTACTGCTCCTCTTCTCCAAATCTATCCCATACTCTTCAGTTTGGCAACTGCATCTGACAAAATACTTTCTGCTCCTCATCTGATACGTTTTGAGGAGCCTCTGCAATTTTCTTAGTCACATTTCAGTATCAGTACTCCACTCTCACCCTCCTTTGACACAGATGACCATTCTCCTCTTCAGGAACAATTCTCCTCTGTTAAATCTATGATTTATCCCTGTAATACACCTGTATTTTTCTTCCATTTTTAAACTATACTTTCAAGGAAAATAACCTCCAATTATTCCATTTTCGGTCTCTCTACCTTTCTTTTGCAATGATGCAAATTTTTGATCCTGTTTAATTTCACCATACAAAAACTATCAATTCCATGCTGGCTGTGTTTCAGTTCCAGGTTTTACTCCTGTTCAGACGATGATCTGAATGAGTAACTATTACTAAACTAATAGGCAGAAATCTTCATCTTCTCCAGATTCTCAGAATGGTCTTCTACATCATACTGAACATTACTCTACATTACTCAGGTCTATAAAATAAATTAGAGTTTTCTTTTTTGGGTATCTCCCTAGAGTCTCTCTACTTTTAAGTACGTCTTAAATTTTGTAGACTTTCTTGGAATAAAACGCCATCTATATTAGCCATCTATTTCGGTGGCCTTGACAAACACAGAATGCAGCTGCAAAGATTATTTTTCTCTAATGGTCCACACCATGTGTTAAAAGTGTAACAGGAGAAACCTAACCTTTTAAACATGATTTAAACCTTCACTAGTATAATCAAATCCTTTCAAAATAGATCACCATACTCCACTGAAAATTAGCACTGTAAGGCAAGTTCTCAGTTCTTTGTTAACTGAATTTCAACATGGAACAAATATTTATGACGTGGTTATAAATAGGATTTATAATGGAAATTTTGACACTGTGATAATACTCCCATGTGATAGACCCTACTTCATCTTGTCCTTGGCTGGACACCATGACAGACCAATATAGAAATTCACTGGAGCACGCCAACAGTGTCCTGGAAGGAATGGTTCTTTTTCGGAGCAAATGAATGATTTTTAACAGGAGAAAGGAAGCATTGACCTCTTTCTCTCAGACCATACCTGTAACTAGCACTCCCATAGTGCCAGATTAGATATGTACACCTAGGCTAGAATTTGAGAAGTTACTTCAAGATAGCAACACAGATGAGACAGCACTGAAGTTAGTCCACGCTTCTAACTAGTTTCACAGTCAGATCCTGCAGCCTTTACTAAGCAACCACGAATTTCATCTGGATGCAAATTAACTAGCTCACTTCTTAATGCAAGTCTGTGAAAATTACAGTGATTGTAACAGCTTTATCTCTCTACAGGAAACTGGTTCTCTGTTATTAGTTTTAAAAGTTAATTTGCTCAAAACTAATTAGGCATATTTTTTCCTAAGCATATCATTTGATTATATGACTCAAAAGTACCTTGGAGAGATTGAGAAAGCATCCTAAAGAATCAAGGGTATGCCTTTGCAAACTCTCTTTGTTTTGCCGTCTCCCAAGCATGCTCTCCTGTCCTAGCTGCATTACAGGAACACTGTGGAGTGGGTTGAGCCAGCAGGTGTGTTTGGCAGTGTGGCAGGATGGATGCACACTCCCAGCAAGCTGGATGGCCCTCACACTGGGCAAGAGGAAAGATGTGGAAGGGTGGGGGCATCTGTACCTAAGACTTGGCGAGACAGGTGACAAATCTGGAAGTCAAGTTGTTAAGACTGGTATAACAAGAGTTCTAAAAAGAAAGGCGAGAGCAAGAATAAAGCTTGAAACTGACACCTTTTCTTCTAATGCACCTTATTTCTTTGATTATTGGATATAACAAAAGTGCATTTGGATAGGCTCTTGCTTCTCCAGAGTTCTATAGAAAGAGGATAGAAGCAATAAACTAGAGAAAAAATGGCATAGCAAGAAACCCAATAACAGATCTGTGAGGCTAATGAAGTCTTATGTAGAATAAATTCAGAAAATGGATAGGCTCTTGCATGACTAGGAATAACGAGCGAGCTTCTGTATGCTTTAAGGCACAAACTGATGGCATGGCTGGTAATTTTAATCAGGCAAAATGCTCATTGTAATTGGCTTTTTAAATAAAACTATCGGGTCTGGCCCACATGCATTTAGCCAGGACATTCCAGTTAATTAGCATCAGCCAGAAATCTCTCTTTCCTGTCCATATGGAGTTTGCATTTTGAGAACTTGAGGAGGTGGCGATGGCAGAGAGGAGAAAGATGGGAAGGATGGTTTTTTTTCTTAAACTACAGACATCTACCACTGGTCAAAAGAGAATGTAAACCACAGTTGCTCTTTAAGGCATTAGAGGCCATTAAAAATTGCCTTGTAATAAACTTAAAATGCTTATTTCTGAAACTAGTAATGTTCAGCATGTTAATACTGATACTTTAACAGTAACCAAATGTTACAGTAAAAAATACTAGTAAAACCTGCCAATTCTTATTCTTATCATTAGGAAGTCTTTTCTCTTATAGTTCACCTAAAAAATTCTGTCCATCTCTAAATTTAGACAACTTTAATTTACAAACTGCTCCTTGATTTCTCTCATGACTTGTTTAGGAGGTCAAAGGCTGGATGAATTGTATTGGTGACCCATGTATGTTCATCTGGCAGCTGGCTGGCCTGACAAATAATCTGCCAGAAAACAAATCAGATCTGAATTTCCAGACCTTAACTGCTCTGTGGTAAAGTGCCCAGACTGCTCTTACCCTGCAGCAAAGTAGTTCTACCCTTCTTTCATTTAATCAAATGTTATTCATTCAAACTGAATGAAAGAGCAGTATCCATTTGCTGCAGGATATATATGCACACAGACAATTATGGCTTAGCTGTCCAGTCTGTGCAAGTCCATACTTTGGTTTACCTCCTGACAGTGTATTTACAAGACCACATCCTAAAGATGGTCCTGTGGAATTTAGAATGCATGTGTCAGTCAAAGCAGCCACTAACCTTGTGCAAGACTAGAACAGTATTCCCCCTTTTTACTGAGTGTCAAAACCCTTTCTTTTCTGTTACACCTTTGATACAGTATTCCCACCAGTCATTTGTTCTTCTCTAGGTTTTAACAAGAGACACAAAACAGCACTTATTTTTTTCTCTAAGCAAAAACAAATCTCAAACTGTCCCTGGATGACTCCCTTGAATGAGGCTATGACTCAGGTTTCATTTGTTTCCTGTCCTGGTATGCTCTATTTTGACACATCCACAAGTTTAGTGATGCCTAGAGGAAACAAACAGGTCAGAGCTGGGATTTCTCAAAATTTGTTTTATTTGTTGATAAAAAGGCCTGCAAAGTATGGCCTCCATAAAGAGTACAACATTTGTTAAATCTACAAAATGTACAGCCTTAGGGGTAGGACTCTGCAAAGACACACACCCTCATAATTATTAATCACTAGCCAAGTATCTGCTACAGCAAAAGTAGAAGCAGGGTCTTGCCTGCGAATAGCATGAACAAACTCAGGGAAAACAGCTCCCTGCAACCTTTTAGGTCCTTATACCACGGCTCTGACCTTTTCAATCATACTTGATTTTCCTTATATGCAAATACTAAGGCAATCAATCACTGGGAGACCTGAATCTCGAGATTTCTACGGTACCTCATTATTATTACCTGCTGGATGCTACTTTGCTTCCTACTGCTATGTTCTCCTTTTTGTCTCCTTTTAAACTACATTACAAAGGTAGAACCTCTTGGCAGCTTCTGATGATTGCCTTAATGAACATAAAGGTGAAACACGAGAGAAAGTATTCGGGAAGTATGAACTGCCATGCTACAATGAATGATGAATATTCACTGCAACTATAATTTGTGTGTAATACTAGGCTATATGGCCAAGAAAGTTGGTTTTTAAGAATCTGAAATTTAAGAGCTTTATCAAAAGGTTTTCAAATATTGAAATGGTTTTAGGCTACAGGTAATTCAGAGATCACTCCTTAAGACAGAAAAGACTGCTTCTGTTATTTACAGAGAGGTATTTGTATTTCACTTCTTTTTGTCTCTGTTTCAAGAGGCTTGTTGATATGCTACATACATTTACTGCTGACAGCACGCTTGCCTACCATACTAAGCACTTAAAGAAATAAGAGAAAAATTACACTTTCTCATCATAACCTATTTTCAAGACAATTTAGCACAATGGAAAGCTTTCACCTAACTATAGTTTCAGAGAATGAGACAACACTTATCGATACCTTTTAGCAGCACTTACAGATACTGCAAAAATAAAAAGCTCAAGCAACAGAAGAAGACCAAGAAGTTGCTACTAGCAAGCAATAAGAGTTACCTTGTTTTCATTCTAATACATGAAAAACGTTATTTGAAAAGCAGATGTTTACTGCTGTTTGTGTGAGTGAATGTAAATACTCAGAAATATTTATCTATTTCACTACCATAAATGACAAAAGCTAACAGTAACACTGTCCAGTTACTCTGGGCAGGACTCTTGGGAAATGCTTAAACAAACAAGTATGTGTATAAGTGAGTGGGTTAACTGGTACCACACAGAAAAAGTGTATCTGAAAAAGGCATCACCTACACTGAGCCTGGAAAACATCTCAGACATCATAGTACTTGAAATCATCACAATGATGTGTGAACCTGGTGGTTTGCAGGAGTTTATTTGGGATAACTGAAATTTAGTTAACATCTTGGGATTTAAAAGTTGTTTATGCAATGGGAATAGATCTTTTTTTTTCCAAATGTGTACAAATATGCACAAATATGCTATTTGCCTATCTTGGGAACAATTAGAGAACTCAAAATTTAGACTCCAGAAAAGGTACTTGTCTTTTGCTAGGAGCTAGCTAACTGAGAGACGTTTCCACACAGAAAACAGAGTAAGAAAACTTTGAGAAATGCTTTGCTATGTCATTCCACACATTTCCAGCTACACTTGGGGAAGGGATACAAACTCTCGTCTTCTTTAAATGGAATAAAAGTTTCACATGAGAGGAATGTAAGTTCCCACACCTTCTCTCCCGTATCTCAGCTGATTTGTCAGCAATGCTACTTCAATTCCTGTGGCAGGGAGTAAAAAGACATCTGAGAAATTATTGATCTGGGTGATATTTTGGTGTCAAATTTCACACTGTCACATGTTGGCATTTTCACTTGAGCACTCTAGTAATTTCTTTATTTGAAGGGTTTGGCAGCTTTAAAGTATTTTCTTTTCAATGCTTCAATTCTTTGCATGGCTAAGGTTATGACTTCTTAACTTATGAATGGCAAGATGACCTGCTGCTGTAAATTGGGATTTGTTCAGCTGGTGGAGGACAAAATAATGAAAAAAGAAAAAGACTTGAGTACGACAGCAGTTAAGTATGGGCCAATAATATAAACCCACAGGAGAGGTAGTAATGAGGTAATTCCCAACAGTGAAAAGTACGTATTTATGCTGTTTTAAAGCCACTAAATTCTTACTACTGGAAATAGTTCTGTTGAGTTTTGCCTACAGTTCTGGACTGCCATGTTCATATCAGGATGTGTACAAAGAAAGTCTGCAAGACTGATAAAGGGAATGAAAATTCCATCAGGTCAATGACCCTTGACTTAAGCACTAAATGAATACAAAAAGAGTGCCCCAATCCCCGCAATCCCAAAACACATTCTCTACAACCAAACACTTAGGAATAAAGAAAAAAACAAGCATTCTCTAAGATAAGTGACAGTAAAGATTTAGTAACGAGTTATATACAGTGGCCACTTGAACTAAAAATTGAAGTAAATAGGTGCAATTTTAGAAAATATTGCAGAATGTTGTTCTTTGCTTTTGGGGGTCATGATAGCCTGCATTCACTATATAGGTACATTTAAGAATAACTAAGTTTGTGTCTGAAACAAGGATAAGCAGAAAACGACAGAAAGTGAAAATGAATCTCAGAGCTATCATCTGTATTAGCATACAAGTACAGGCAGATACTTGAAAAGCAGTAACAAGATATGACTCAACTCAATTTGACAGGTGAAAGAAAGGGCAGACATGAAAAGACATTAAATTGGCAAATGGAGTTCCATTTTATCTATCCAATTTTAAGCTAAAGAGCAGTACACAGAAATATTAGCCTCACAGAAAGACAGAAGAAAAACAAAGTACAACCAGCTTCGCTTCTTTCTATAGCAACTTTCTAAACCCTGTGACGGATGAAAATGGGCTGCAATGCTGATATAAGTGAGACAGACTTAATTCTAGGCTATCGTGAATATGGGACTAATGCTCTACAGAGCACCCCAAGCAGAACAGAGGAAGATTCCTTTATAGGTTATGTATGCCTAATGGTAAAGCATTCTCCAAAATTCAGATCTTAGCTAACCAAGACTGTCAGGATTTACTGGACAGTAGAAAAGCTATAGATATTCCCACTAATAAACAAATGATAGAATTCATCCAAATTTCTGTTGATTTATGATGGCTGAAGTCTGTCTTTGACACTGTCCTGAATAAACTATTAATCTGAGGCAAAGTTATATGCTTTTCATCACTCAGCTGTTTTCATACAAAGAAAGTCACCAAATTATTAAAAATTGAAAATAAAATCTTGAGCAATGTACACTTCTCATGACATACACGTGACTTATTTCTGTATAAATGGCAACATTCAAGAAGGAATCAACGCTTCAATATAACACAAAATCTTTTCACCGCAATAAAACAAATAGCCACACAAAACCCCAATCTACAATTACCTGGTTGGTAGAAATTTGGTGAAAGTTCTCTGGCAACTGCTCTTGCAATATCACATTCCTGGCGAGCAGCCTGAGCAGCCTGATCCGCAGCATCAGCTTTAGCTCTTGCATGTGCGGTTCTGTACAAAGCAGAAAACAGTTTATATGCAGAGGAGTCTTTTATCAGTTGCATCAAGCATCTGAGAACAAAGGACCCCAGCTACCATACACTATCTTGTAGAGTGCACTCTTAGGACAACCTGTTGTGAGTAACTGCAAATCAGCAAAGTATCGCAGGATCAAATAACTATTCCTCTCAGCTCTTCAGTCCTGTTCATCCTTGGATCACAATTACTTGCAGGAACACAATTTACAGCCCGAGCTTATAATTAAAATTTCTAAATAGAAGGAAAGAATAGTATCTGACTGAAACATGGGATTCAGGATTTAGTTACATGTTACCAGAATGTGTACAGAATACAGAAGGTCAGACTGGGGCACCACACTGACTCCTAAACAGGGTTCTGGGATTTCAGGACACATGGTGTTCAGAGGGACCAAGAAATGCTACTACCTTTACCACATTTCAGAGTTAATGCTGGGTCAATGCTGGGCGCCATGTAAAAATTTCTGAAGGCCAAAATTCAAGTATATTGGCCCAAAAAGTAGGAAATGTCTTCCATAATCAGATCACATTGGTAAGGAATAGCCTGGAAAACGTGTTTAACTCTTAAAACAGGCATTTGTAAAAATAGGGACTTAACTGTACTAAATTCTTGTAACTCACTGAATTTCAAATCCAAAAACAATCTGAAAAGGCAACTTTTCTGAAGTCAAGACAACAGTATGGAATACTTTGGTAATGTGCACTCTGCTTCCACTTTTTTCCTCTTGCTATTTCTCAAAAAGCCTCAAGAACAGCTTGTGCAAAGGCCTCTGATTCCAGACTGGAAACTGATAGCTGTGTTAGTGCAGGTTTGCATCACCGTTTGTCCCATCTTCCCTCACCACTTCATTTTCCAAAGAGTCATCTGTTTAAAAATTCCTGATGGCCGTGATCTCTCTGTGCCTCTACAGCATTAGCACATAGCCTAGAGCTATGAAATGGCTCGTTAGAACAGAGGGGAAGCTAAACATGGCAAACCAGCATAATATTTTGAGACTCTAAAGATATTAATAACATTTCTAAACCAAATACATTAAATTTCATGATCTCGTAACTTTTCTCATAACATTTTAGTAGAAAACTGAAACAGAAGTAAGAAAAGAATAAGTTAACAGGACAACAATAGCACCAAACTTTATCCCACGTGCCCGGTAATAGTAATGAATAGCAATTAAATAAATGAAAACTTCTAACAACTTCACTGTAAAAATTCAGTTTTATTTTCAAGAAATAAAGAAGGGTTTTATGTGTTTTAGACGAAGGAAGAATTAAATGTTAGCATTAACCAGAATGAGCATCAAGAGATTAACAGTATGGCAGACTTTGCATTTCTAAAAGGATGTTTAATCCCGTAGGGTACTAGTATAAACACAGACATAAAAAAACCACATAGACAGTTTCATCTGTGGTGCCTGGAGAAGATTTATTTAAGTTACATCCTCCCTAAAATGTGTGTGGGGATAAATGTTGAATGTTCTTTCAAAGCTTAGCTTGTCATAATTTACTGGATAAATATTAGCTTATGCTGCCTTCGTGCAGGTCTCCCTAGGTCTGTGAGAAAAGAGACAATGAGTAAATGAATTGTAACACCTTCCATTCGTACTCAGGATGGGGGAAAGAAACTGTTAATAAAAACAAATACACAGTATAATCCCATATGTGTTCTGTGCAGTTCATGAATGGGGGTATGGTACGTGCTTGCTTAGTAACAGTAATCAAACCCGTTGTTTCTCTATAATCATTATTTTCAATTAGATGAGCTATTCTTAGCTCCTGCATAATTATGTCTATGTAGCATAAACTTAATGAAGCAATCCCAGCACCGGGACATTGTTTAGCGAGACAATAATGTAGTCTGCTCATAGATAAACTAGACACTGGTCATCTTTTTGTGACGAAAGAACAACCAGACTACTCCCATATAAAAATAGTCTAACACTATTGCTACTGCTACAACAGACATTTTAAAAGTTAATGACCAGCACCAGGAAAACATACTGCCAGCATTTATTTATTGATGCCTATGAATTTTCTCTATTATTATATCCAAGAAGCAAAACATTCTGTTGAAATGTACAGTATCAATTAGTTAAGGAATTAAATGGTGACACGAGTAAGAAGCTAGTGTAACTGTCACATGAAGTGGGGCAGAGCAGGTCACAACAGGAAGAAGCCAAAGGAACAGAAGGTAAATGAGCACAGCTTTCCTTGGCTGCCTTATCTCACACCTCTTTTTTCAACTCACACTTCCTGCTATTCTGCCCCTTTTGTACTCTCAGTGAGGAGTTCCAGCAGACCAGAACAGGAGGGAGCACTGCCAAGGCATGTCCTAGCAGTGACACACAGGAGCAGAGCTTCAGTGCTGAGAGACGATGCAGCAAGAGGAACTAACCAGCACAGAAGGGCAAGGCACAAGGGCATGTTTATGCTCCTCAGCAGGCCTTCGACAGCCAGACAGAAGTGTGTGCACATGCCTGTGCTGAGACACTTTCCTGACAGCCTCTTCAGCATTGATTAGCAGTGACAAAAGTGACAAGAATGGGAGAAAGTGGCAGAGCTGATCCTTCTGCACAGAACAGCAACTCTGTGCCCTGCCTGGGAACACACTCTATGTGCAATTATTTGCTATTTATCACCTTGGCATTTGGATGCTTTACTGGCTAACTTCAGCAACGTGTACTTTATCACTTCCATTTGCAACTGCATACTTAGATAATTTTTTAACTTCTTGCACACTTACTTTAAAACGTCAGACTCAAAAATTTTTCTGTTGCTATTTATTTTCCTGTTTTGTTTTTATTCTGACTCCCACATTTGATCTGCCTGTATGTTTTACAAATGACTTGCTTACAATTACTGCTGCTTGATATTACATTTTGTCTGTACTTGTTTTATTCTGCCTTGAACTGATGCCCCACTATCAGACTATTAGTATCAGAAACTATGGAGAAACATGTTAGTTTTGAATGATAATGTTCGTAAAGGAGAACTATCAAAGCAGAAATAGAATCCATTTGCTCCACTTATGCTTCACACAGTTTTGGAAAGCTTTCTTTATCTTTCATTTCAGGGTAACCACTTGGAGACCACTGTAAGGTCAAAGTTTTGTTTGCTATCAGCAGTTATTCACAGAAATTGAAGTCTATGATATATCACGTCAAAATGACCCACATCTGAATGACCACCATCTACTTGAGAGCTGTTTTTTTCTCCAGGGAACTCTACGTCCTTTGCTATGACAAGAGATCTTTATGAGAACTCTTGAAAGAAAAACTTGAAAAAAAAAGTCTCCTTTCCTCTCCCCAGCCAAGAAAAAGATGGTGGTAGGTTTTTTCCAGGAAGGATTGATCTCAAGTTTCAGCAGCAAAACAGAAATTATGCAGGACAGAAGGCAGCAATCCACAGACAGTACAGAAAGATAAGTAACCTGCTTTGCAATGCTGCATTCAGGTTCTAATCCATAGCAAAGGACCTTTAATGACTTTTTCATTTTAGGTGAATAGGCAGTTCTTTGTAGAAATTAATTCTCAGCAACTCTAATACCTAATACATACTAGTAACTTTGGAACTGCTGTGTGGTTTTATGTGTATTTCTCCTGGAAACTATCAAGACTACCATTAATATTCCACATGATGTCTCAAACACATGCTTGAAAGCTTTCAAATGAATATAAAAATTAAAGTACTTACCAAAATCAATTCATATTTAGAGGGACAATCTACCCCTTCGCTAATGAATGCACAGAGGTGGTAAATTCAATGAAAACAGGGGCTTCAGATTAAGTTGTATCTGTGGCAGGAATCAAACTGTACTTACATTAAAAAGGAATCTGTAGCTATAGCTCATGGAGAGTCTTGGTACCACATAGCAGCATGTGGAGTCCCTATAGATACCTCATAGATACCAGTCTCTGTCGTAAGTGAGTGAGGGCTGGGGGCCAATGCCTCACTGAAAACCTGGTACTGTGAGAAACTGCATACCAGGGTCTGATTTTTAAAGCAGCCTAAGCTTTCTAGACTGTGGGACAGCTGGTATCACTACTGATAGCTTTCTTTTCTGTGTTTCACCGGGTAGGTAAACAGGAACACATCATATTAACTACACTCAAAAATTATAAACACAGAGCCAGAGCCTTCTTACAAGCAATACTACGGTCAGATTTCCATTTATTTATGTATGAAAAATAACTTGAAGGAGGAGTGCTTAGGCTTGAAGAGCTTAAACAATATTATCTCCCTTTCTGCAGCAACAATGCTTATATATAATGCCACGTGCCTGGAATGCATTATGTAATGTTTATCTAAATTTAAAACCCATTTAGAACTGTCCATTACCCTTCAGATTATTTTGTATTTCCATGGTATCCCTCAATGCACTTGTAATGCTGCCTCATTCAGAGTCAACTAAAAATGTAAGCACCATATGTTTACATTGTTTTATTTTTCAAATTTTATTAAACACAGTGAATCCGGCATAAAGCTTTCCAGGAGCTTGCTTTCCATTTCTTAAAATTATAGAAATAATTTTGCTTTCCATTTGCCAAATATATGACACAGAATTATGCTCCTATTCCATTATCCTAAACTATTAATATTTACAATGTTAAATTAACAGATTTCTATATTGTAAGAACAAAAATATCAGTAGTGGCCAAACCTACATGAAGTTCTCAAGAGATATTTTTTATTAATGACAGCTATCAGGTTTATCATCTAACATTACATGGGTTACTACCCCCTATAGTGGGTTACTACTGATTACCATTCTTCTTGAAACTGGAATTCTCTAAAAACAATCCTACCTTTCTAAATTCTAAAATGCAGTGATTTCTTCTAGAAAGCAGAGAGTACTATGTTGAGTTTTTTTTCCAGGTATAAAAATTTCCAACATTTTCACATTTGTTTCTATCTGTCCAAGAAAAGCTTTGCAATCTGCAAAACCAAGTTCTAGTAAAACTGGTAGAGAGATCCATAGCATTTCCAGGTAAAAGGAGCTGGAGAGAAAGAGAAAAACTTTAAGCAATGTTCTTTGGTAGACAAATTTTTTCCTTGCCCCCATTTTATTTCCATATTCTTCTGATATTATATATCAGTAATGAATGCTCAATATATATAGAACATCTATGCATTTTTAACACTGCAAGTGAGAGACTGGTATTTATCAAGTGTGCTAGCCATCCTTCTCAGCTTCTTTCAGTGATAATACTGAGTGAAAACCAATATTCTGCTATGATAGAATTAAAAATACATACATGCACAACTGCATAGAGCTACCTACTCTAGGCTTCATAACTCTCAGCAAATCATTGCTGTAATAGCTTAGAAGTGAGGGTAGGTCATTGAATACCAGCAAGAAATGGGAGTGTCTGAGAGAAACAGAAGGAGGAAAAAGACTGACTTATAGATAATGCAATACAAGAGCTTCATGTCAGTAAGAAACTTAAAGTGATCCCAAACTACAGATTGAATTAACAAAATGAGACATATGCCTTCAACTAAGCTTTACTTTATCAATCTCCTTTGTGCTTTACTAAATTTTAATTTCAACCAGCCACTCCTTCTTTATGAACTGACTTCTCTCAGTAACCGGACTAGCTTGGTACTACCAGTGAAGGCTGAAGTAGTAAAGCATGAGCAGGTCTATTATGCAAACACTGCTGGCACATCGATCTATATCATCTTGCCTAATGGATTTTGCTTCTGAAAACTCCTTCTTCCCAGCCTAAATTAATTTCTCATATTTTTCAGTCCTTAGTCGTATTAGAAGAACTTAAAAAATACTAACCTTTAGTTAATGACTCCTGAAAAACTGAGGAAATTCCTTACATTTGGCAAACAGCCAACCTGATTTCAGTACTTGAAAAAATAACCTGGAGCTAATGACTGATAAGCCAGATGTCAGTTGTAGGCATAAATAATACCATAAATAAATTTGGTCTACTTCCACAGAGATTTACAGGCTAATAGTGCATTGTGCCAGACATCATACTTTAACAAAGTATTTTGCCAAACACTTCATACACATGTAAAGATTATGGGTCCTGTACCTTATCTTGTTTGCCTTGATTTAACATACTTGGACCATTTTTTTAAGGTTGCTGATTTTTTACCCTATGGAAATATATTTAAACAACAGCATAAGTTACATGGAATTAATAAAGTACATCAAAATGGATTAAAAGATAACTCTGACACATTTCAAAGCTTAATGTAGAAGACACCAAAGAAAACGGTTGACATGCGCATTTTACCTTAAGAGTTAAGTTTTTTGTTCCAGAGTTGTTTAATATTTCACTTTTAGAATGTCTCAATACAAGCTAAAACATACTGTGGTAGAGCTGGCAAGTTACACAACTTCTGAATTCTGAAAAACCCCAAGGACGATTTACTGTAACCTAAAGTTACTGCAATCTACAGTTTACTGCAACATGAAGTTCAATCATAGCAACTCCAAACCCCACTGTGTTTAAGTGTACCAAAACAAAACACTGGGAAACAAAAATCCAGCTGGTATTGGAGATGGTCATGGAAAGTAGCACAAAGGCAGATGACACCCTGCTGGCTAGTCCCACACACTGCTGCAAAAGGCAGGGTTAATGTGCAATTAATACGTGGAGAGACAGAAATCAAGTATGAGCTAAGGAATCTGTTTTTGCTGTACTACATAATCCAGCATCCATAAAACCACTAAGAGAACAATGTCCAGCTCATCCATGTCCCAAGAAGGAAAAAGAAATGTCAGGACCACAGAATAACTGAGGATCTAAAAAGACAAGCTTTTTGACTTACACTTTTTGAGCCTTCTATCTACTCATTATTGAAAAAAACACTGAGAAGCCACTTATCAAGGTGTATGCACAGGTATCTGACAGTGGAATATGGGGAAGACACAATGGGGAAGAGAAGTGTTTCAGATAAAGACGTAACTGGTCCAACGACTAGAAGATGAATTTGGGCATAGTCAACCTTGAAATGCTATGGGTGTATTTTACAGAGAAAAAGATGGACATTTCTAAGCCTTTGCAATGGTATTAGGCACTGTAATAAAAGTGCTCTTTAATCCATTTTCTGAGAAAAGAATTACATAGTCTTTTGTTTACAGGAAGTGAGATTAGTTGATTTTGGGACTGTTTACATTAGGTATTTTAGACAGCTGACATACGGCCTCTGATCATCTCACTGAAGACACCCATCTTACTCCATTAAAATGAGAAACTTTTTTCTGTTTGGAACTCTGAACTGTACAAATGTCAGACTCCTGCAATGGTCAGCATGCACATGCCCTGCTATGCTTACAAATATGTCAAACACCAATCTCTGTGCTTGTTGGGGAACCAGCTGCCTTCTTATGCCAAGATTTAGAGCCTGTTTGCATTCTCCTTCAGACCTCTAGGGTCCGTACCAATAAACCTAGAACAGCTCAGCAACTCAGGAGTGCCAAGGTACTAATTTCTGTAATACCAGTCTAATACACACAGCAGTTCAGAAAGATTTTAGGTGAATGAAGGACATCATCCTCAAAAGAATATATTTCTGAAAATCCACTTTCAACAATTGACATAGATTATTTCAATCTCCCTAGTCTGTCTTTCAGGCCCTCATTCTTGCTTACTTATTTGAAAAAAGACTCACATTCAGAGGTCTGAATTTACACAGTTGTTTTGAATTGCCGTTAGCATCACTAGAGAGGCTGCTTTATGTGGTACTCTGCTTAACTTTAAGTGTCCCACTAGCCTAGCATTATTTATATCTGCCTCTGTATAAAGGAGCTGGCTCTTCATGTGATGGTACTTAGTTTTAACTACCACTCTGTCAGTAGTTTGAATGAATGACTTTTGCTTTCATATTGATTTACTTGACTATAGCACTGGCACAGAAATCATTGAACCATTTAGGCTGGAAAAGACATTTAAGATCATCAACTCCAACCATTAACCAGGTACTTCCACGTCTGCCACTAAACCACATTCCTGAGTGCCACATCTACAAGGCTTTTAAATACCACCAGGGATGGTGACCCAGCCACTCCCCTGAGCAGCCTGTTCCAAAGGTTGGCAACCTTCAGCTGAATGAATTTTTCCTGATATCCAATCTAAACGTCCCCTGTCACAGTCTGAGGTTGTTTCCTCTTGTCTTACTGCTTGTTACCTTGTGAGAAAAGATCAACACCCACCTTGCTATCTGTTAAAGACGGCACAGTCTTCAATTTCTGCAAGATCAGCACCATCACTTCAAGCAGAATGCAAGTTTTCCTGTGGGAAAATTTACACTTTGCACAAAATACACTTTTATATACTATGCTTACAGGGGATTTTGCCCCATTTTTGCCAATGGTGATTCAGTGACTATTTTTCTGTCACATAAATCTTGATGTGTATTTATCTATCCTACTTTATAGGACAAATTGTATTCTATCCTATTTTATTATCAAGCCTCCTTAGTGAGCAGTATTTTCTTCCAGTTCCCTGACTCCATAATATTGATTCCTGCAGACAGGAAGGGACTTTTTTTCGGAAGGGATAAGGGAATAGCTGCAAACAATTTGTTGTTTCCAATCGCTAAAGAAAATTATATTGTTTGGGTGAAGACAGCTTCTGAATCTAGCTTGAAGCATGAAAAAAGATACACACTTGAGCTTCAGCTGTTCCTGATGACATAGTTAAGTGAAGAAAAACAAAAAGGAGATAAATATGTTTCTCTTCCCTTCATTATAACATACGAGCTTCATAAAAAGAAGAACTTCATGCAGCAATGATTCTGCACAGCGAAGGCATTCCTGCTCAAGGAAATGGGAATACATGGACCACTGTGATCATTTGCTTAGATAATTTGTAAGGTATGTTTAGTGCATTGCACTTCCCCCCACCACATTTTTTTTTTTTTAAAACTGCTCTCCATCTGGGACAAATAAAATAAAATGGTGAGTATGACAACTGTTATCATCAATGCCAATATTTGGAAGCTATTCTACACTCTTAAGTATAAGAAAGCAGTAACATTTCACCCCAGGGACACAGCTAGATGAAAAATAAGAAAAGCTTACAAGAAGAGATTGGGAATTTCTTTTGGTATTTGAATGGACTGTTTTTTCCATTCAAAACATTATCTGTTTCAGTGTTCTACTGATTTTTACTGCTTTAAATTACTTTAAAAAATAAATCAGAAAATATCTCAAATGTCATTATTTAAAAAAAATTTTTTTTTTAGAGTAGTTCTAGTCAGAAAACTTTTGGAAGCTCTATTAATCAGTAAACTTATTCAGAAAAACTATGCCAAATGGCATCCAAAATAATGTCCGTATTTCTTAATCTCTCCCTTATACAGAGCTGATGTGTTTATTTAAACATTTTTTTAAAATTTCAAGGAGAAAGAAGTCCATAGTGTTAAAAGATATTTTAGCAAAGAATACCAAAGCTTTTGGAGAGTAATTTGTGTAATATAGGACCAGCATCTGATCTCTAACAACAAAATATATCATCAAAATATATGTAACTCACAACATACTTGTTGCCTGAAAATTACACTCCCAGAAACCAGAGTGAAAATGTGAAAAATCAGTTAAAATTTTGTTGGTTTTACTGGCTTCAAAAAGTGCAAGATAAACTCCCCAATCATAAGTACTTCTAGGAGCATGCTTCATGCTTTTTCTAAGTGACTTTGGCAGTCTGTAACTTATTATATTGCAGTTTTAGTAGCTGAATCCAAAGACTTCATTATTGTGCTTGATGGAGGAAAACATGCTAAGGAAGAAGTCCCTACTACACACTTAGTGTCTTGGTGCTTATTTAGCTTTCTCTACTACAAAAGCTGTAGCACACACATTCACTGCTTACATTTTCTCAAAATAAAGTAATATTATGAAATTAAAATCTTCATGATAAATGAGAACAGAAAGGATACACTGACCATAGAATAAAGCTTGAACATAATAGAGCTTTGTGCATTGCACAAAATTGTCTAGAACATAGTGACAAAGTAATTTTTTATGAGATATAATAGTGGCATTTATGCACTTATTACTAAAAAAAAAAAAAAGTGGTGTAATTAAACTATTTAAATGACAAACATATTGCCATGAATTCAAATACTCTGTGGCAATGTTATGGGTTTTTTTTAACAGTCCTTTTAAAGCCTTTGGGCATTAAAATCTAGTTCAATATTTTCAGCATTTTAAAGGCATTAACTATGTGTGTTTAAATTTACTTTTTGTGTCTTTAGCAATCTTAGAGCCAAAACGAAATTTGGCTTATCTTTCTTTGCATGGTTCGTTTCTGTTCCCTGATTAGGTGCCAGATGTCTAGAAAAAAAGTATTGATAGAAAAATGTCTAGCAAACCACGCTGGAATAAGTTCTTCCTTTTTCAGTTGTTTAAAGGTAACTGTTACAAAATTCACAGAAATACCCGAATAACAGAAAACACTTACATATTACAATTGAGCAGCTTAATTAAAAAGGGCCTAAGCTCTCCACGAAAGACAAGTACTCAAGTGTAGGGATGGTTGTAAGTAATTTGCCTTTTCTCCACGCTGACAGATATGAATCAGGCTGTTCATATTATATATTAAACATCAAGAAACCAAACAGGTTAAACAAGCAGAGGAAAGACTTTGATGATCCTTCCATCTGTAAACATGTAATTCCTCTTAACTAAAGAGCACTGCAGATCGAAAATAACACCAGATTATTTCAGACATAGGGCAGCTGATAGCTATTTCACAGGTTTTGCTATCTCCAGCACAAGGAAATGCAAAACCTGAGTTTACGACAAACGCAGTTAACAGCTTTAAAATAATCTTCTCTCATATACATACCCCCCTCCAGTGAACATCTATGCATATGTTTACCCTCTGTAGCTATCTATAATACTGCCAATAACACACACTTTGAATAAACAACCACCACGTCCTATCAGCTACCAGAAAAATTGAAAACCCAGGAATGTTGCTCTGTTCTGGTTCACATAGGGCTGATGACCTTGCCTAGATGCCCAGAAAGGCTTTTGTGGCATCCAGAGACTGCTGAGAGTTCACAGCAGCTTATTTGTTCCTGCTTAGAGCGGTCCTTGACTGCTTTGTTCAGCTGAAGTCATGCAGATCTGCACAGTAAAGTTGAGGATTCATTGTTGTATTACATATTTAGCAGTAACCATGAGAGCAACAACTTACTGCAGACTCATGAAAGTCTACTGTTTTAGATCCTCTGAACAGAGCTGGTCTATTTGCTCCTTTTTTTTTTTTCTTCTTACCACAGGCCTTGTCTGGAGCCCTGACATTCTCTTCCAGTCTCCTCCAAAAAACAAGCACTTTCTTTTCTGACTCACTAATAGCAGAATTTCAGTCGTAAACACTACTGCATGCCATGAAAAAGAAAGCAAATCCCAAAATAATCAGTCCTAATATCTCCTTGCCCTCTCTTCACACAAACACAGATTTATCAGACTTTCCAAGACTATCTAAAGGTTGATGGGTTTTAGTGACACTCACGACTATGATCCTGGAACAGCTGGTAAGACAAGAATCTTCTATTAGGCAATACCATCTGCTCCCTCTCCCACCAAAAAGCTGTTCCTACTGAGGCCCAGTCTTGAGATCTGGTGCTTGAGATCAGGATAGGCAAGCAACTCCTGAGCCTCAAAAATGAGTCTCCTGGTAAAGTTACCTTTCTAAACTGCAGGTATTTGAGCTTTTAAGTGTATCAGAGAAGGGCCACGTTGCTCCATCTTGCACAGCAGCGCTACCATAGCTTGCCAGAAGCACTGGATCTGCTCTGTCTACACTCAATAATGGTGCTGCATGCACACGGCAGTGTTCTCCAGAAGTGCTGGGCATGACTTAATGCACACCCATCTAAGTCCTGCACTCGTCATGTCTTCAATAAATAACACTACAGGAGTAAGTGCTGCCACCACAGCAATTCATGCTGCTGACAGCCAGTGGTAACTGCAAGGGTCTGAACACCAGGGGGTGACACGGAAATAGTTGCACCTGCTATTTTTTTGAGGACATTAAAGAAGCCTCACCATGTCAAGGGCATGCATCTTGGCAGGGAAAGGGCTGATAAATCCTGGGAAACCAGTGTCCTGGAATAACCCTGTGGGCTGGATGAATTATCCTAGGATCACAGAATCATAGAGTGGCTTGTGTTGGAAGGGACCTTAAAAATCATCCAGCTTCAACCCCCCTGCCATGGCCAGGGGCACATTCCACCAGACCAGGTTGCTCAAAGCCCCATCCAGCCTGGGCTTGGACACTTCCAGGGATGGGGCATCCATAACTTCTCTAAGCCACCTGTTCTATCATCTGACCACCCTCACAGTAGAGAATTTCTTTCTAATACCTAATCTATATCTACCCTAAAAATACCCTACATAAATCTCTTGAAACCCTCTGTCTTATCACTATACTCACTGATTAAAGAGTTCCTCCCCACCTTTCCTGTAGGCCCCTTTTGGGTACTGGAAAGCCCCTCCAAGATTTTTCTGGAGCCTTTTTTTCCCTGGGCTAAACCACCCAAGCAACAACTTATTTTGTAAGGCTGTATACCAAGATGGTCCTTCCTAGAGTCTGTACTGATCCACCTCCACCTGAATATATGTCTTATTTTATGAATCCCGTGGGGAAATATGAAGGTCATCAGCTGGGAAGGCTTCAGTCATGCCTCAGTTCTTCTGCTGAAGCCTGCATTGCTGGGGGCTTAAGGGAGGAATGGAGAACATACTTGAAGAGCCACTGGAAGGGCAGGGAAAATGAACACATGCTTTCTTGGAGAATTTGATAATTCAAGATGATCAGTGCAAGGTAATTCAAAGATTAACCAGTTTTATGTAATTAGCAAAATAGTAACAATAATAAAAATCTCTCCCTCAACAAACGACAGAATTCCAGCTAGATCTATCCATGCAGCGCATGTCTACTGAACATGGATATGACCTCATATTATGCTTAGCTGACACTATGTAACAAAATGCGACCGTCTGTTCCATACAGCGGTCTTGCTGCTCTGGCATGAGCGTGCTCCAGCAGCAAGTAGATGCACATGGAATATGATTTCTCATTGGAAAGGCAAAGTCATTTGGTAACAAGTAAAGACTTACTCTGCAATCCTATTAAATGAATAAAATTTTCACTCTCCGTGAGACAAATGTGCAGTTAAAAGTCCTGCTGAAATGAACCAAACTTTTGCCACAAACTCCAGTGCTTAGAAGACTTGCTGAAATATTGCAATGGATTAGTTTGCAAGAAATTATGTGGAAATCCTTCAGCAGAGGTTGAAATTTGCTTTTGGCAGTTTCTTTTCCTACCTCTTATGCAAGTGAGTCTAGCTACAAAATCTTGCAAACTACTTTTGCTTGAATGGTTGACCTGTCTAGTAGCAAAGCCCTGTTTTGAGTACTCAAATACTGAGAAAGTAAGATACAAAATTACCTCTTTTTGGTCAGTATGGGAGCTAGATTTCTACCTGACAATCAAGCTTGGCATTCCACAGAATGGGCAGACATAGAAAGAAAGCTTTTAGGCATTCTCAGGTCTAGAATCTTCATGGACTTTGATCAGAGTTATACATGCAGAAACTCAGCCTCTCTGTAAGTTTGTTAGAAAAGCCCTCACTGTGGAGAAAAACTATATCCTTTACTCATGTTTAATAGGTTTGAATAACAATTCAAATGGCAGTGCTGTTTAATTCCATAATATCTGGACAGAAACATACAGGTCACACCATGTATCACTGCACCATATTTCTCTTCTATCACCTAGCTGACTGGGCAAAACCAGAAGTGAGTTCCTGATTTTAAACACATCATATGTTTTATAGAGAGTGAGAGCATCATGGAAAAATTCCAGATGCAGCATCCTTGATTGATATTTTCAGGTATATCATGCACTATCTCTGTAAAAATGCCAAAAACAATGCATTAGTCTTACACTTTAAACATGATATGATAAAATCAAATATTACCAGCCTACAAGTGAGATAGCATAGGGAGAACTTTAGATTTTTTTTGGAGAAGAAAGAAATTGCCTTTCTTATCTACCTTGAGAAAACACAGTTTCCAGTGCCAAGAAAGCAGGACTCTCATCTATAGATCTTACATGAAACAAGAAGGTCAATTTTGTTTGAAAAAGATTTCACAGAAAAAAAAAAATCTTTGGAGAAGGAAAAGAAATAAAACTGTCGCTGGCATGGAAAATTGAAACTGAACGGATTAGTCAAGAAAAACAGCATTTAAAGACCCAGCCATCTGAGATCCTAACAATTAGTCTTGAGGGAACAGGGCAAGATAGAGTCTGAGAGATTGTATCTTCTAGTGTTGGTTAAAAAGAGTTACCTGCTTTCTTGTCAAATCTATCAAACAAGAGGTAGTGCCAAAGAAAAGGGGAGGCTGACTCCCACAGCAGCAACCCAGAACCATTTGTCATAAGACTGTTTGCAATGCTGGGACAATTGTTTTGGCAATTACACAGTCTATGTCAGGGAGCATGTGCGTTGGTCCCCCACTGCCCAGGGTAAGAGATCCCAGTCCTTTTACTGAGCCTACACTACCAAATCTCCACGCTGAAGAACTGTGACCTCTAAAACGGTCCCACTTCCTTCAGGGCACCCGAAGCCACACAGTTATATGATAAACGGTCAGGATATCCAATGTGTCCATTTTTTCCTGCAAAGCTACTTGGCTAATGCTGGACCCTTTTGTTTCACCAAAATTGAGCTCTTTGCTGTCATCTGAACAATGTGTTATCCCACTCTACACGAAATGGTGATTTCTTGCCTGCAAGACTTAATCAGCCAAAGAGCTGTAGCAAAGCTGAAGTACAGTTTCCACACAGAAAGGTCAAGTTATTTGGGGTCCTTGTCCTTGGATGGGCTTCTGCTTGTCAGAATGCCTCTAACGTTGCTTAGGAGGCTCAACTGGAGTCATTATAAAAATATTCAAGCTCTTTCTTATTGCCTTGCTCTACAAATCTCATCTCTTTGGCTGGTGCCTACTACACTGTTTTCACTGGATCTAGCAGTCACCCATTAATGTGGAAGGTGACCCTGCATGAATAAGACTTCCCTGATGTTAACCATCCATGTATGCCTCAGTCTTCTGAATCTCTGCACTCATTAATGATGGTCCATGAGATCCAATTCTTCCACACCCACATTCCTCAATGGTAAAGCCTCAGGGGATGACAGGGTAAGACTACTGTCTCTCATTGGTGCAGACCAATTCTCAAATTGCGAGACAGCAGTTGACAGCTGAATTGACCACTTTCAGTCAATCCTGAGAAACTCCCACAAGACACTCTCCAAAGATGCCAAATAAGCTGGGGTTGGGTAGAAAACTTAGCACAGGGGAACAGCTCCCTGTTCAGTGGGGAGGGCAGAGACCAGAGACCCAAACCTCTTCCAGGAGCACTGATATAAAGTGCGCTTGGTACTACAATTTTTATTTGGGCTAGCTGCTACCTCAGATTCAGTGATGGACCAGATTAAGTGGATCTATCTCCCTGTAACTGGGATCAATAATTAGGCCCATGCTGCAGTAACAACAGCTACTGATGTCCATGTTGGAAGCATCAGTGGTGCTGTCATTCTGAAATTTATATACCTCAGCAGGGTGTAAGAGCATCAGTATGTTGCTAACTCTTTATTATTCTGTGACATTTTGCTCTGGCAGTTGGGTATTAGTCCCCTCAGTGGTGTACTTAATGGACAGTAATTGCTTGCAATAGAAATGCTGGAGCTTGCTTAAGGTTTGATGAGGCCATGAGCTGCTGCAGAAGACAGTTTCAGTCATCAACCTCACATACTATGAATTACAGCAGATAAGGGCAGACATATGAAACATCTGAACATACCATTTCCCTAGCAGAAGAACTGACAATTTTTTATTTTGTGGAGGAAGTATAAGTTAGTCGAAAGGTGGACTAAATTTAAAGTTTAGGATTAGCTATCTGGGGGCATCTGAAGCAGGGAATAATAGATCAGGGCAGAATTCTGTATATTGTGGAAGGTTTTGGGAATGTTTGAGTTGGTAACAAGTATTTTCAATATTCACCACATTCTTTCACTTACAGTGAGAGGGAAATAAGGCCCCTTCTATGCTATCCTTCTATTCGGAAGCTTTATACATCTTGTACTTTGCCATCCTACGTGGAAGTGTAAAAGGACTAAGCTGGGTGTAAGTCCAGAAAATATGCTGCTATTAAAAACAAACTAAACAGCTCCCACTGTCTAACCTGCCTGAGGTGTACACGTGCCTACAGTGACATACACCTGAAGAAGAAATGCCATCTGGTGAGACTGGAGCATGATGTACTGCAGTGTTGCTGCTGTGTGAATGAGATTTTTGCCAGAACATGTCAGAGCTGAATTTATCCCTGCTGGAGATGGGATAATTAGGCAAAGAAGAGTCCACCTCCAGCTAATTACTTTTCCTCCTACAATATATCTGAATTAAAGAGTATGAATTACATCTAACACAAGCTTTAAAAGCTTTGACAAGGTGAACTTTGGAATCCAAAAACTTAAATACCCTTACTTATTTAAAAATTTTTAAGAGATATTTTGTATCCATCTGTCCTTCTGAATTAAACTAAAGAAAAAAGATATATTATTTGGATCAATTAACATGGCACAATACCTTATCATCAGTACTAATGCTATCCTTCTATTCTCTTCAGTGGTCTTTTTTCTCCACCTGAAGATTATTTCAGAATAAGGTTTTTTTTCATTGTAAAATGTAACAGTTTGAGTAAATCCATGAAGCCAACTGCCTTCGCTGCATCAAGCACTTTCAAAACACTCTAGGAAAAGGCACTGTTATTCTCAAAGTGCATGAGGGAACTGTACATAGTTAATCCAGAATATTTTATATATAGGAAATTTTACATAGCTAAAAAATAATTTAACTAAAGAAAAAAATCTCTGCACTGGTGTTGTAAAACAATCTCTGCACTGCTGTTGTCTGTTGATTTACTCACTCCAACTCAGATTTTATTTTAAATTATAACACTTATTTTCTTTACCTTATTATAATACTTTTTGTATAGAGCAAATAATGTTTCTCTCTCATAACTTGCTGTGATGAAAGGCTGTGGAACACAGAAGCAGCACCAGTCATCGCAGATCAAAAACATTTATGAAAGATCTGACAATTTTTCTCTCTGTTATCCTTCAGACGACATTTTTTCAGAGTGCTTAAAAGGAACAAAGCATATGTTGTTTAAGCAAGTTCCCTGAACAATGGTATTACCTCTTAACAGTGTCAGGCTTGTGTCAGAGATCAGAAATGTTAAAAGGCAAGAAGACAAAGAGGTTAGTAAGGAAATAAAACATGCTCAGCAACAATTAAACTGTGAAAGCAGCTAACTGCTACACGTGGGGACAAACAGCAGAAATGAAAGTATTTGAGAGAGAAACTGAGTCAAGGTGAAGAAAACAAAAATGTAAATCAGAAAACTGTAGCCTCAGATAAATTTTACCAATAAATCTAAAAAATAAATAATAGAGCTTAGAAAATTCCTTGGTACCCATATGACATTTCATACGGAATATTTTTGTCTTTGTCCTTGTGAATTATGGAGGCAAGAAAAGCATTAAAGAGAGTCTCTGAGTTCTGGAGTTGAACTACATCCACTCAGACAGAACACTGCATCCTTGACACGTACAGTAGAAGACAAAATTCAATTCTTGACAAGGGTCCAGAGGGAAAGAAATTTTTGTATGTGTTTGGGGTTTTTTGGGTGGTGGTGGTGGTTGGTTTTTATTTTGGGTTGGCGTTTGCCTTTTTTTTTTTTAACAGCAAAATTTCTAGCTTGAACTGTTTCTGAAGCTATACATTTCAACCTATAGAAACAGATTTCTCTGTCAAGCATCAACAGCTTCTTTGTCTATATGAGTGGTAATGAAAGAACACTGTCTCCTTGCCAGCACATTCATCCTTAAGATGATAAAAATGGTAATTGTTTTAAATTTGTACTTTTTAAAAACAGATATTAAATTAATATAAAGAACTTTTTTACTATTGTAGCTGTATTTTCCAATCTATTTCAATACCACCAAGAAACAGATTAGAAATAATATTCTTTACGCGTCATAGCCACAAAGTCTATTTACCACTATATCCATGAGAATCTGATTTTGAATTAATGAATAGCAAAATAAACAGAATACTGGCTACAGAAAACAAATAGAATTTACCAAGATTAAACAGGGCAACTGAACTTTCACAATTCAAGTAGAATGAAGAACAGTTCTCTTATGGCCTTTAATGTGGCAAATGTGAGTTTGTTTTGATTTTAAATTATATTTGTCTTTTATTGAACTAATCTTATACTATAAAAATGTGTACATGGTTTCAGAAACAATAGCAACTGAAGCATTAAAACACCCCCTGCTACTGCTGTAAAGGGAAATAATATAGAAAGAAATACTAGGTCCCATGTGCACGACCCTACTGTTCAGAGGATTCTCTTCTCTGGCTGGCATTTTGCCTGAATACATTTTTTCCAGGTCATCAAATTCCAGATTACACTCATACAACAAAGGAACAGACTAGATCCCTTTAAGGGACTGTGTAGGAAAAAAAATCAGGTAAAACAAGGCTATAGTTGCATATATGCTTAAATCTAAGGAAAAGCACAGCTGAAAGGAACCATCTTCTCTTCCCCCAGTCTCAGACAGTCATTCCTTGGATCAGTCCGTGTCTCATGTTTGCAGCTGACTCCTGGTACTGGCTCCTGGTACTGCAGGCAAAAACACACTTGAAACAATAGGCTTCAAGAAAGAAATACGGAAGTGAGACGCTTTAGCAAATAAAAGGGCTTGGTATAAAGAATACTCAGCTATTTTTTTGGCTCTGGGGGCTACTGAGTCTTGGGTTATACAGCTCCTGTTCAGAGAAGAATAATTTCTGGTTTTGTAGGACACATTACCCAGGAAAATGCAACAACAAAACATGGAGCAGCTGCTTCTCTTTCACCAGTTTTTGCTCCAAATGCTGGATTTGTTTGTATCTCTCTGCCAACAACAACAAAAAAAGGATCAGTACATGACAACAAAGTCTTTCTGTGGTCCATGTGTCTGATTGTGAAATATGTGCAAGGACTTTGTGCTTCATAGGGTATACTCTTTTGCAGGTGCTCAGTTTGTACTATTACACAGATTTGGTGAGGGGAAGTTAAGGAATGAGGTAGCTCATGAAATGAAGATGAGCAGATTCACAAACTAAAGTACCATACTACTTTATTAAGTCAGGTGAACCAAAATGATTCCCACAAGAACCCTGTAATGGCTGTTTTGGCTCAGGCAACTGTACAATATGCTTTCTCAGTAACTTACTTCTCATCCTCTGCAGCTGGAAGGAAATATGGCACTCCTCACTTCCATGGCACATTTTCTCTCAGGCTACTTAGTGAACGTGTTTTGGCCAAAAGGATTAATACTTTGGGAGTCATGCAGTAAATACTTCCAAAAGATGTAAGCAATTCAGTAATTCAAGATATCATGCTCTAGACTTACAGTGTGCACAGATATCCTTTCTACTTGACATAACAATCCAGTTCCTGGTCTGCCTCCACAGGTAGTGCATTTATGTTTATACTACAACTCTCACCATATCCTTTAAGAGACTGAGCTACTAAGAGATGATCTTCAACATTATTTAGCAAAATATCCCCCATTGCAAATATAGGTCAGGAACATCCAATAGAAGTTTGCTTATGGCAGCACAATATTTTGAGACATGAAAAACACCCTTTCCTATAGAGAACCCAAAAAGACCACTAACAGAGAAACCAAGATTCTACTCGCATTTTCATATAAGATAATTAAGAATCCTTTTACATGAAATTACATACTCAAATACTTCTCTGTTGTTCAGGTCCTCTTGTGGACCTCAAACCCAGTAATAAACGTAAAATTTCACTTGAGACAAGATATGATCCTGCTCCTTTATTGATCATGACACACAACTTAAAACAGGCATAAGCGATGCAGATGAAAAGTAGAGGAAAAACTTTGCATAAAAAAACCCCCAAAAACCCAAACATAAAAAGACCCCAAAAAACTGGAACGTGAGTAAAATCAGAAACACAAGCTCATATGCTTGTGTTTGTTCATATGCTGTCCAGCAATGCAGGACACAATAGGTTTACATTTTTAAAGACATGACATCTTAGAAGAAAAGGAAAGACTGATTATAATGAACATAGGTAAGTTTAAACAGTCTCTTAGAAGCATTAACTTAAATTCAAAGAGGTTATTCTAAAATCCATGTTTGTCATTCTATACACCAGTGTCCTACTTATGGCTCCAAAGCTTGCCATAACACCTGGCCCATTTCCTGGAAAACCTGGTGGTGCTGGTAAGAGAAGGCACATGTGGCTTCAAGGCAGTATTGTGACGGCCCACATGCTCATTCAGCCCTTTCTCTTGACACAAATCTGTTGAATATATGCAAGACCCCATGCAGACCATAATAATCCGTTTTTACCTCTGGTGACTCTGCGACAGGTCACCTGGCTTACTCTCACTGCAGTGCAGGCATCCCTCTGCATTTAACTCATATGTACCAATTCTCACTGCAAGAAAATACAACTGCTCTGTGAAATTTTACTAAAACTATCCTGTTTCCATCACCTTAGATAACAAACAACATATTGCTTAACTGAGACATTATTCAGAGATTTACCAAGTTTTCCACATATTTACTACAAAAGCTTATGGACTTTTAAATAATGAAAGGAAAATAATCAACGGTACTCATCAAAAATAAGCTTCCTTTAATAAATCTACTTAAAAGTATCTTGGCAGCTACATGAAGATTGTTTTAATGAGTGCACAGATTTACATACAACAAAATTAGAACTATCTTGCTTACACGCACTGCATCTTGATGCTGACATTAAGTCCCAAGACAATAACTATGTAGCAAAACAATATTAACTGATATATATAAAAAAATAAAGATCATGCGTTGCTTGAAGCTATTCAGTTGATGTGGAAAACCAGGTTATAGCTGATGAGATGGAAAGAATGATCACCATAGCAACAATTTACCACTTAACAATGAAGGGGGAAGGGTGCATCATTTCTTCCTACTTGCACATGTAAACAGGATTGGTTCAAAATTCCCAAGTTCAGTGACTTATTCCGTCCTTTCAGTAAAGAATGCAGTGAAAAATTGTATTATAAAGTACTACACCATTACATTCAGCATCATATGTCAGTCCTATTGGCAAAGACAAGAAATTCAGTACCAGTAAAAAATACAATGATAATTTTAATTAAAAATTTTCCTTAGTAGCATAAGCTGTCATGGAAAAGCTTGTCTCGCTGAGGAGTAAAACATCCCACTGAAGTAGCAACTCAAAAATATAAATTTCTTAGTTTCAGCAATGTAATTTATGTATTAAAATAAAACCTGAATTATATTACCAACTTATTTTAAAATAAATCTTTCGGTTAAAAGAAATACAGACTACATATGTACCAACATATCTATTACTGCTCTGGATAACTTAAAAAATATGATTTAAATGTGCTTTCCTGCCATTCTTTGGAGTTATGTCATGTGATATAGAAAGAATGTGTATTAATGAAGTATACTTTAACAGTTTTTCCTGTGTCTGCTCCACCACTACTCTCCATGCACACAAGAATACCTCAACACCTGTAACTTGCATCACCTTGAAGTTTACCTCAGTCATCTTCAGCATAGTCTATACTGTTCAGATATATTAAGATGAAAAGCACACAGCAAGCAATGAACTGTTCAGCTGCCACTGAAGCAAACTGAATGACACTGGAGTCTTCATTAGCTGTGTTGGGTACTCAGCCTTTGAGGCAGGCACTAAGCTCATTCACCCACTCATTATTTCAACTGGGTACTTTTACCCCATCTCTGCAGCACGCACACTTTATTCTCAAAGTTTATTGGTAAAACAGGGATATTTAAACTGCTCTCATTTTACACTGCACAGGGATCAGGAGCACAGCATTATGAAGCTCAACAATGCTGTGTTTAGGTATGAGGAGTAAAAATCCTAATGCTTAGAAATAATACTTATATCCTCTCACAGTGAATGGAGGAGAATCTGATGTACAGATTAGGTACTGGGCAGCACTTTAAACACTACAAAGCTTCAACTTGCCTAAAGGAAATTTTCAGGGACATTTTCAAAATACATTCTCTCATCTGTACTTATGCAGCTCTGTGATAATGAGTTTCAGGCCATGAATTCATGCATTTAAATACAGATGAGTGGCTTATGGTCAGTATTCAGAAAACACTGCCAAAGGCAGTCTGTAGTCCCGCACATCCTTTGTGTCTCAGATGATAATTAGGACACCAACTCAGGAAGTGTGAAATATGAATTGTGGGTGCCTGCTTCCAGTTTGAATCTGTACTACCTACATACCAGAGGGTGTGTGCAGAACAGTAAAGCTTTTGACAGAAAAAGCTTTACCTAGAAATGATCCAAAAGTGGAAAAACAAGTCTTTAAACTTTACCTACGATACACAGGATGTAAAAGTCTAAATTCAGTAACAAGAGAATGCAAATCTATGCAGAGTCGGTTAATTACTCTGAAGACAGCTCAGAGGAGTCAGGAATGATGCAGCCAAGAACAGCAAAAATGGTAAAGGATTTCTTAAAGCAATCTCCCTACAAGAAGGAGGTGCCAGACTAGTCCTGATGATCAAAGTGCCTTAAGAGAAAGCAGAAAAAAAAAGCTTGCTAGCAGTACTATGTCAGAAACATAAAGGAGATATTAATGTACAACGGGTTTAATCACTTCCAAAAGCTAAGGAAAACACTACAAAAAACACTACATAAAAGAACCAACATAAAGCACTCATGAGTGTCAGTAGCATGGCTGCATAAAAGCACCCCTGGGGAAAAGGGATCAATGGTGCTCACGCTGTCACACAAAAATTGCATGCAAATAAGTCATTATCTGCCACAGCACTCAAATATCCAGAACCATAGATATAGATATGGCTGCAGCATAATATCTGAGATCTTCCAGAACAAACACAGCCACATTACTTATGCCTGAAGCCCATTCTTAGTTTTGAGCAGATCAGTACAGGCACAGTTGAGGCATGGCATGGCACTTGGCCAAAGGACACAGCAGGGTCTCCACTATGTGCAGATGCAAGCTCCTTCCTGCTTGGCAACAACCTGCTGCCCACCACTTGATACTCAGGAAATCAGAGAATGCAAAAGCAGAGAAAAACACTTTTCCTGCTCTCCTATTGCTGCTAAGTAACTGTGTCTGCCATGGAGTAATGGTGTCTAAATGCCCCACCGTGGCAGGGCAGGGAGCAAGTCATCAAGGCACCTCGCAGTAGTGGTTCCTCACAGCACTACTCTGCTGGATAGACAGAGACAGTCACTGCAAAATGTATGTATCATCCAGTCTGATGTTTCCCATCCGCATTATTTCCACCCAGTAAATCCCTACCCACTCTCAGCTGTGGTTGAGAACCCTTGGAAGTCAGGAGTGGGCTGCTATCTGCAAGACAATCCATTCAGCCTACTCCTGAGCCCTCTTGTTCAAGGACACTGCAGAGGCAGCTGCAGACAGGCTGAATGGTCACCCAAGTATATTCTTAACAACTTCTAGCTTTTGCATCGCCAAGACTTCGGCACATGATCTTACAGTGACAAAGGTAAAAAACTTGAAAGTGAAATACAACACTGAAAGAGAAATTCCTTTGGCAGATCTTCTTTCCCTCACCCCTTCTCACCCTGCATTTTCAAGAAAGGACAAGATGCAAAAGAGGAGAAAGATTTAGAGGAACAGGTGCACATTGCAATACCCATCTTACCAGGGTCTACAAATAAGCTAACAGAAATAGTGACAGAAACATAGAATGACACTGCAATGAATCCTTAAAAATTAAAAAATTCTGGAAAACATAAGCAAGCATTTCCCCAGTTATCCAGATTATTTAAAACCTCTGCAATTGAGAGACCTTGCAAAATAGCCAGGCAACACACATGAAGACTGGAAGGGACTACAAAAGTCAGGTAAGGAAGTAAGGCTCCATAAAGGAAAGGTCATTCTCAAACATGTTATATTATGGAAAAAGCATAAATAATTATAAATAAACTGTTGCATTTGTGTGAAATGCCACGGCAGAGAAGCAAAAACCCCTACCATAATTTGTTATACGATTAGCCAAAACCCAGCAGCAACTAACACAGCCACAAGTCACTCGGTCTGTTCAGCCAGGCAAAGAGGAGACTGAGGGGAGACCTTGTGAGAGGAAGAGGAGGGGCAGACACTGATCTCCTCTCTGGTGACCAGTGACAGGACCCAAGGGAATAGCCTACAGTTGTGTCAGGGGAGGGTTAGGTTGGATATTAGAAAAAGGTTCTTCCCCCTGAGGGTGGCTGGGCACTGGAACAGGCTCCCAGGGAAGTGGTCACAGCACTAAGCCTGACAAGAGTTCAAGAAGTGTTTGGACAATGCTGTCAGGCACATGGCGTGACTCTTGGGGCTGTCCTGTGCAGGGCCACAAGCTGGACTCGATGATCTTTGTGGGTCCCTTCCAACCCAGTGTGTTCAGGGCTTCAGTAAAGCCTAACTACGAGATGGTGCTGTGGCTGTTTAAGTGCTAAAAAATTTTCCCAGAGACACAGGGAAAGAGTTAGAGACAAGGAGCAGATTATGATTCTCAGTATCTATAATTAAGGTTTATTTGTTGGGAAAGAAGGCAAAGAGCTAATGTGTGGCGTTAGGATACAATGAGGCAACTAAGGTGGTATTTGTGAGAGAGGCAGGAAGCAACCAAGCTTCCTAGTTACCCAGGATGTGTCAAGTGCAGTTGCTGACATTGCACAGCCTCTGAAAGGTCTGTTAATAAATATTTGCTTAGCATATCGTAACTTGAGCATAGGAGAGAAAAAGTACCCCTCCATATTAGCACACTACAGACAACCCTTACAAACCTCACATACTTTTCATAGCAAAGGAGAAGGTTGCTCTTTCTCTTAGGAGGAAGAGGTTCTTCACAGAAATTACCTCTCCCACATACATTTCAAAGAACCACCCAAGTTTCTTAATAATCTTCCTTTAAAGCCCTTACAGAAAATATTGGAATGTTCACCCCTCAGTATAAACTATACCAAGGAAGACAATTATAGAAGTTTAAGATTTTTATCCCAAAAGCAATGGGATTTCTTCTGGTAATTTCAGCTTTAGCAGAAGCAGACAAAGTATTTCAAATGAAGCCAGTTTTTAGGAGAAAATAATAACAAGTCACCATAAATTTGGAGTAATTTCATCTTTAGAAAAGTACACATTTACACAGAGAAAACAAACCTCAGCCTCCTTATTATGCAGTCTATACACTCAGGATCTGTCCCTCTCCTTTACTATAGCTTGCAATTATGAAGCAGGACAAGTCAGGTCCCGGATCTAGTCAGACAAAGTAGCACTAGGGCACCTGTGAGAAATCCCTTGGTGTCCCCAGCCAGAATTTCTGCTTACAACCTGAAAGCTGCATCCATCAAAAGCTTAGAAGTTTCATTAGAGACAATAATGGTTCACAAAGACCATCAGAGGGCTGGAGCACGTCTCCTACAAAGACAGGCTGAGAGACCTGTGCCTGTTCAACCTGAAGAAGAGAAGGCTTTGAGGAGACCTCATTGTGGCCTTCTAGTACCTTTAAGGAGGCTTATAAAAAGGACAAAAGGGGACTTTATATACTGGCAGACAGTGATAGGACAGGGGGGAATGGCTTTAAACTGAAAGAGGGCAGGTTTACATTAGATATCAAGAAGAAATTCTTCACTCAGAGGGTGGTGAAGCACTAGAACAGGTTGCCCAAAGAAGTTGTGGACGCCCCATCCCTGAAAGTGTTCAGGGCCAGGCTGAAGGGAGCTCTGATCAACCTGATCTAGTGGAAGGTCTCCCTGCCCATGGCAGGTAGGTTGGAACTGCATGATCTTTAAGGTCCATTCCAACCCAAACCATTCTATGATTCTAATATGGTGCATTGAGCAGCTGGTAATATGTGTTGAAAGGGATTTATTTCCCATCAAACTTTATCTGTTCTACCCAAAAACATAAAGGAATGTGAAATAATGTTTCAAAAGTAGAAATCAATTTTTTAAAATAGCTTTCAGCATAAAAGTCTTCAAAACACTCATTTTAAGAAGATGAAGTCACATCTGTATATCACAGACTCTCTGCTTCCGGAGTTGCAGAATGAGCAGTAAACACTGCAACGTAATGATGGAAATTCTGAATGGATTATCTATTACACATTTGGGACTTCACCTTGTTAATGTATAATGTTATCCAAAAGATAAATCATAGTTAATGAACAGTAAAGTTAGAATCTCCTAAGAAAAGCTAAAATTTATAACTCACTAGAAGCTACACAGTTATACAGTAACCATATAAAAGTACAGAAAAAACTTTAATGAGATGTTGAAAATATAGTCTCATTATAGCAAAGTTAAGTGTTTCATGTCAGCATAAAAATGTCTTTCCACAGTTAAAAACTGTAATTTTATGGGCATCATTCTCTACTGTCAACTTTCAAATTCCAGTCTTCCCAGCAGAAGGCCTGAAAGTTTGGTTACCTTTTGTTTTTTTTTTTAAGATTAAATAATTCATGGATATTTTCCATTATATGCATTTGACTTTTTAGTAAAAATATTTAAATTTAATCCTAAAGTAATTATTATGAAGAAAATATGATACCCCACTGTGGGGTGGGTCTGGTTGACCATCTCTGATGACTAAACTCCCTTCTAAGGGGCACTTATATTTTGAGTTACTGTTCAGCATAAAACTAGAGTGAATACATCTCCAAAATACACTTTATTTAAGCTCTCTATGAGTTCTTGATGTACACAAAACCCACCTACCATGAAATGCACTGGGAGCTGACACATGCTAAGAATTTGTAACCAGCCCATAGCCCAAGCTGATGCATTTCTTAACTTCAGCGTAGACATTAACTAAATTTCTACAAAGGCTGATCATGTTGTCTCATTTAGCAATTAAAAAGACTGCTATTGAATGAGTTATTCCTTAAAGTTCAAGTATTATGTATAAACATTTAGTTTCCATGATGACGTAGAATTAATAATACACAATATAGTAATATAGGTTGCCAAACACTTGGTGTAATATAGAAGCATATATATTCAAGCTTTTTTTAACTGATACTCATTTCATTAAATTTGTGTGCTATGAAAACAGGATAAAATACTTATAAAGAGTAGAGTATGTTTAAAAGAACCAGAAAGCATGAAATTTTAAGTCTGCATAATTAGTTTGATTACAACAATTAAAGTATTTTTAAAATGCATTTTCAGAAATTAAAAATATAGAAATAATTAATAAAATTTCTCAAAAGCAGCCCTGAATGACTGAAGAATTTTAATAGATTTATTATGCTTTTCTGCATAGTCATGGAACTTAAATTCAGGGCTATACATCATATTGCTTTCTGGACACATCATATTGCTTTCCATGCAGATCACACAGGCATATGATAGACACATTCCAGAAAACTAATGGAGTACTTTGGGCACAGCAGGAAAGTGTCAAAAAGGCAGCCTGAAAGTGTCCTTAGTTGCACTGTAGAAGTGCTCTTATTTTGGAGAGGAGCTATTACACACATGGCAAACAGTCCATTATGCTGTGCATGTCCTGCGAACCCTCCCAACGTGCTCTAATGGCAAACATCCCAATGAACTGCTTCTTCTCTCAGGACCATTATCAGAGATGGACTCAGAGCACAGAATGACATCTCTGTTACATACATTGCGTACAACAGTGATGTGTGAATTCGAATTAGGGCATTTAAGCCAGCTTACTGAACTGAAGAAGATGGATCTCAACTAAAATTGCAGGGTTTGGTTTTTTAAAACACTGCATTGGGTAAGAAGAAAAGGCACTTTGAAAACAACCAATTTTCAAAAAGCAGAGTGCTTGCTGTGCCAATAGGATTTATACGCACGACTCCCAATTAGGAAATGGTGTATTGCATTTTTGTGACACTAAGTGGTGTGCAAGAAACTAACACTTCGAGCACATACCTGACTAGAGAATACAAGAGGTAAGCATTCTTCCCATGGCAGAGTTGCAACTCCCTTCTTTGTCCTGACAGGAAAGTAAATTTTGAAGGAAAGAAAACTGATTCTTCATTCCAAGCTTAGGGAAGAGATAACCGGAAGAACAAACCAAAACAAAAAGCCTCACTGTCCTTCTCAGATTTATCTGTTCCGCTTTCCCAGGACTGTTACCAGAAAACTCTTCCCTAAACTGTTATGGGAATTCTAGTCTTTCTCTGATAATTTTGCACGTTTAAGTGTTGAACACTTAAACAAAATGTGAGGTTCCCACAAAACCAACCTGGAACCTTCTGAATGCTCTCAGAATGATGCCAAGCACTCTCCACTCCTTAGCAAGCTTCCTGTACAGGGGACGACAAGTCGGGGGTTGAATACTGACAATGCTGTTGTAAAAACAGGAAAACAGTAACGGAGGAATATGGAAGAGCAAATAAGCAAGATACTGAGTTGCCAAAGTAGAGTACTGGGTGGTATAAAGTACATACAAATATAAGGTAAAAAGGTATAAGTACGCTGGATCTGATTTTATACGGAGATGTTTATAAAACCTGTTTTGCATTTACAGTAAAATCAGAATAACTGTAACTTATCAAGACTACTTTTAGCTGAATGTGCAAAAAACAATTTGGGGTACACATCTGATAGGCAGGTGTAAAAGGATTAATGAGAAGAGACTCAAGTCAGCACCACAAATAAAGATGATAGTACATCATCCATCCATCCACCCCTTCCCGCCTCTTTGCTTGACTTGGGAAGATAGCACAGAATGACAGTCAGTAGGAACAAGAAATTAAAAGTGTGCTACAGAGAAATGAAGAGGATTTTTCACTACTGTCTTTAACTCCTGCTTGATCACCTCTTTAATAGAAACTTTTGCCAGGAATTCAACAGCCTAGGCCCTGAAGTTTAATGACTTGAATTTGCAAGAAAAGGAGGAATTCTCAAATCACTGACCTGTCTTTATAAGAATTTAAGGACTAACAATTTAATGTCAGATATTTTACAGAAATCCCTTAGAAAAAGGCAACACATGCACACACATTTACATCCACTCCCAGTATCAAAACACGTGCAGGTCACCAGCTTGACTGTTTTGGGACATTCTGTAGCAGGTCAGGTGCCAACAAATCTTAAAATGCATTTACTGGCCTAATAACTTCATGGATAACATTGTCAGATCCCAAACTCTTGCACAACACAAAGTCTGAGAACCAAAACTCAGCACAACAGGAAAAATGATACTGAAACAGTGTTAAGGGTATTTTACTCTGGATTTTTTTAAAAGCACCTACAAACATTCAAGGTGGAATACTATTTCCAGAAAGATCACTTAGACACTCATTTGAGCAGTATCAGACCCTCAGAGTGAAGAAGGCATCATCAGTCAGGACTTGCTTTCATGAAGTTATGGATACTTTACACAAGCATTGCTTAGTGCACAGTAGTACCATAACTGCACAAAAATGCATTAAGTTTCCTATTTTTTATTTATATTATCAAACAATATTGACAATACTCCACACTATCTGGTGGGAGAAGAAGCAAAAGGCACAGTGTACTTCTCTAAAGTTTGAAAGCTCACAACTCCACATCCGTTTTTATATAGATAAAAAAATATTTAGCTTTCTAAGGGTTTCAGCTCACTTGTATTACTTCCAGCATACACTAACTGAAAAGAAAAGGTGGAGAGCTAAGTTTTGAACTCTATCAGCAACGGAGCAGATGATAACTGTACATCTGTGTGCAATGTCGAGAGACGATGATAGCACAGAAGAGATGGGCTACTGTATCAGCTGTTAGTGGACTATATTCCTGTCAAACCCTGATAAGCTCTACTCATGCATTGCCTTATTTAGTCAGGCTGCTCTGCTGACACACCAATGCACAGTAACAAGATGATTCCAGCACAGACTCTGGCTCCTTCTTTTACTCAGAGCATAACAAATATGAAATGGCTTAGTGTCATTTTCTAAGGCATACAGGAAAAGTCTTATTTTCTCATTTAATACACTGCCAGTAATAAAACTGCGTTCTTAATAGTACTTAATGTGGAACATAATGTAGACTGAAATAGAATGGTCAGAAAAAATTGCAGACTTTTTCATGATTAAGACAGTTACTCTCCATTTTGAAGACTAAGGAATTTACTGGAACGTATGTGATGTTCCATGAGCCTGTTGTTTGGGAATTACTATTTTAAGAATGAGCATAGGCTAGCAGTTTAGGTCTCCAGAAGTAGTTCAACCGGAAGATAAAAATTTTAATGAACTTTTTATTTACATATATACCTGTAGACTATTACAGCGACAGTCAAGATAACTCTTTTCCCAAGTAACTCTAGCTACATTTATTCTAAATGACATGACACATATGAGGAGAAAACATTTTTATTAATATTAAAAGCCAACATCTGTTACTTTCAGAACCATTTCAGTGGCCTCACAGTCACAGAACTAGTAGATTAGTCCTGTTTCACTGAAACTATTTAATAATAGGCTGCTGTACTACAGTGTCATTTCAGGAAATCATCATTGCTTTAACTAATAGTACATTTAGCTAATAGTCCATTAACTCATCTATTAAAAATATATTTACAGCATAACTGCTGCTATAGAGGTAAATTAGCACAGCACATACTGTTAAAGTGTGCATCCCTGAAGTTTTGTCATCATGTTTCACTTACTTGCTAAGTTGTAAAATCAAGTAATCTGTGATGGGTCTTTTAAGTCATTAGCATGAATTAACAAGATTCTGCTGTATATTATTTCACTGCTACTGCCAAAAGGTCAGCTCTTAAATACAGGAGATCCACTCAATGTCACATATTTACCTTCCTTTGGAACAATGACAATATAGTCTATTAAAACACACTCTGCATTGTACAATGCCATTAATCATGTTAGCTAAAGCACTCAGTTAATATCCTACTTTTTTTAGTGGAGGCAACTTGGCTTTCAATGCTGCAGATGAACACCAGTCTTCATCAGATTTTATCCTTAGAGCAGATCATCTAGACTAGGCTGTACTTTTCTTGGTACACACGGAGAGTTGGTGCACAAGCTTGACATATAACAAAAACCTCTGCTTATACCCTTACCACATCCCTCTGGCTCTTTCATACAAACCTAAAGGAGCACTTGTTCCCAGGTCAGGTATTTCTAACCTGGTACCCCCCACTGTAATTCATTTGCTGAAAGGTCACACTGAAGTTTAATGTTATGCTTGAACAGCAAACCCACATAACCAAGTTCTGTCGTGCACCAGATCCATCGGATTAACATCCTGCCTGTGGCCTGGGAGCATATGCAGCTCCTATCACTAGGCCAATTCACCAAACCCAGGGCTGGCTTTTGACTGGACAAATACCTGGGGAGGAGCAGCACAGGTGGACTGCCACCTAAATTACTCTGGAAGTAATAGCAGCCCACTCCTGATCATTATCCTTCCCAGAGCTGCTGCCTCTACCACAAGGCTGTCTGGCTGCCGCTACCAGAATTTCACAGCACATTCCACACCCGCTTCTAAAGATCCTTTGGGAAAAAGCACAGCCAGGAGCCAGCTGTCGGAATGGCTTCAGCACCCTCTTCTCCTCGGAAGCCTCGCATGTACTGCACATGCAATAAGCCACCTGGCTTTCCCTGCCACTAGGTAAATGATATATGCATCTAGCCAGGGAAGTTTGGCACCACTATCTAGATGACCTTCCAGAAACAGGGCTGAACAAAGCAGAGGAAAACAAACCATGATTGAAACTCTATTAAAACTCACTCACATAAAATGCTTTTACATGATTAGCTAGTACACTGAGGATCTTTGGAACACAGAAGAAGCAGTACTGCAAAAAGAAGAAAGAAGCAGTAACCTTTACAATCAACTATTTCCACTGCAAACCATGTAGTCTGTTAGCAGCATTTCTTACATGTATGTAAATGCAGAAACCAGATTCACTAGTAGAGCAATGAAGCACAAAGCTACATTCCCAGTTACTTTTGATAGCAAACCCTCACTCTGATTTCCAGAAATATGGATTTCCTCAGCAAGTGAGCTGACATGTCTTTCTAGAATAAATTCTGTCACCCCTATGCATATTGAGCTGTACCATACTCAGATCTCAGGTTTTGAGGACAGTATGCAGAACAGCATAGCATTCAGCGTGAGTAACAGCAGACAGAATGTGTGTGACAATATGGATTCATTACAGAAGCTTCACGGTTTGCAAAGGGAAAAGACTTAATCTCAGAAGGTACTATTAGTTCCTTTGGAATTCATAGAAGAATTGAATTTTAGTTTTTCTGGAAATTAGGAGAAGTGGACAGCATACTGAGAACCCGAAAGTTTCCTTCAGTGGTAACTGAACTGTCTCTGTATTTGATTATCCCTTCGTGTTCCAGCTGGGAACTTCTAGTATCTTGACTTTGGCCTTTCAACTGCCTGTGACTCCCACAAAACATGCAGCTCACAAAGAGCACTGTTCAATCAGTGATATCCTGCTACCACTGGAACCAGTGGGAGTTCTGCTGTTGATGTCAGCATGGCCAGCATTTCATATTTCACCAGCAGACTATGTAAAGGATAAATTAAAAGCCACGATCAGCTCACACTTTTATCCTCCAAAGCGACAGGAGTAAGTAAAGTCCAAAGCAAATAAGCCATTTGTCTGTTCTTTGATTAGAAAGGGGTATTTTCTCTGCTCCTAAAGCAAGTTACATCACAGGAAGTATTTTAATAGCAAGGTGAATGTTTTCAAAAGTCTTGACCAATTTTCTCCCTCTATCTACTGAGCAGCAAGCCACATGCTCCCTTCCAGCTTCTCTTCATTTCAGAATTTGCCAAGTTACAGCAATAAAGAGTTGCTGATCAGAACATGAAACGTCAGCTCATTCCTTCAGGATAACAAGTGCAATAAAAAACGGCAAAATAAACACTGTACATTACTGCTGTAGTCTCACTAGAATTTTGTTTCCTAACTGCCCTCTAGGTTAATAAAGTACACTTTAAAGTATCCTTCAGGGTTATGAAAGGGTAGGCGATTTCAAATTATAATACAAAAGTATTTGCATATTTTCATGTTAAATTCCCACAACATTATCGCTCTTCTGGTTGTCTGTTTTAGATCAATTTAATAAGAAAATAATTTTCTCATATTAATGTTACTAATACACTCCTATGTATGCAAGGATCCCTCCTACTGAAACCCTCCTGCTTTCACTCAGAAACACCGTAATCTGAATCATGCCAATCTTTCCTTGTTCTTGCTATTGAAGAATGTAGGGCTTTCGCTGTAATATGCTCACTCCTGAAGTCCCTGCTTTATTCATAAGATTCAACATAATGCTTTTATCTAAGTTTGGGGGTTTTTGTTATAAAATCTGTGCCTATTTTCCTTGGCATAAATATTAAGCCATATTTCAGCAGCAGAAAGACAGAAGAGACCAACACAATGCCTCCATACCATTCTCTCCAGTCGCTAGAAGCAATTGCATACATCACAACATCCATGGGCCGTGGCTAATTATTTCCTTTTGAGAAGAAACTAGAGACTTGAAGACTAGAAATCTGTAATTTCTTTCCTGCTAAGTCGTAGGGAAAAGTGGGAGAAAAAAAAACCCCAACAAACTTGTTTACTCTTACTGGCACAGTGCTCATAGAGACAATATTATTGAACTTAAAAAACAGCGTTCCAAAAAATCCCCACAGCAAATCATCTTTTCATTGCTCCTCTTATTATTAGTGCATACATTTTGCTAATAATTGCATGATCACAACTAGACTAAGTTCCACCATTTCAGTAATTTGAAACACATATGATGAAAAGGCCCTAGAGTCTAAGCAATTCAAAAGATGAGATGAAACATGTGGAGACAAATATTCCAGACAGAATGGAGTAAAAGCAAATAGAAGAGCAATAGTAAGTTGTCCCATCAGAAACAACTGGTACCATCTTCAGGTCTCCACTCATACTTTACAAGAAAAATGACTCCAGGTATGAACTCTGAGAAGAATCTGAAAAAGCCATACATTTCTCCAACTCACTTGTAAAGAACATCATGGGTGAGAGCACAAAAAACCAGGTCATGAAAAGTTTGAACCCGTTGTGCACATACTCTTCCAGAAGCAGTACATGAACAGTACCAGCTTTAAGATGATGCTGTACACTGTGATAACTGCAGCTTTTGGCACTGAACAAAGGCTCAGTAATGTGCCTCTGTCCATTGGCATTGTTTCTGAGCAACACCGAACAAGCTAATGGGATATATCAGAGTATTTCAACAAAAGGTGCCCAATTACCTTTCAGGATGTTCTCATGCCCTTTAGCCAGCTGATTATATGCAGTCTTTTCCCTTAGATGCAAAGTGATTGCTGTGATGGCATCATTTCCTTTTTTCATGCATTCAAGTTTTTTTCTTTTCAATTAAAGCTACACAATAGAAAAACAAACAGCAGGAAAGGATGTAACTGCAGACTAAGGTGACACTTGGTTGACCTTAGGATACAAGCGGACTTGTCACACTCACAAGGAACAAAACCTTTCAGTCCTTTTGCAAGGAACCTGACCACAAGCAACAGCTCCACTGCAATACAGCATGATCTTTTTGACAGAGAGAAATAAAATACTGCCATCAAACAAAGTTATCTCACCACAAACATTTATGATGAGCATTTCAGTCAGTTATCTACATGTTTAAATTGAGCCTCTTTTTTCTTCATTCACTGCTGCTCACTAACAAAGTGAGTTACAGCATCAACTTACTACTAGTCCTATTTGTACAGTCAAATACTGCAATAGCATACTAAAAGATAAATCACTTTAGATCTTCACAGTAAATTTAGAGCAAAATATTGGAAATATTACAAAAGTTTAATTAATGTAAGGGAAGATTAATAATTTCAGTCTTGTTCTCTCCTTACAGAGGTCTCTGGGATAGATTAACTCTGGAAAACCCTTTATTACGCATGATGCAGCAAGTGCTGAAAAAGGCGACATTCAGTTTTAAAGCAGTTCATGGCAATCAAATCTTCTCTTGCATAAAGAACTTTCTAGAAAAAGTATTCATCCTATTTCAGAGTACCACGGCCCTCAGCAGGGCACCTAATCTAAATTACTATTCATTTAAAAATACCCCTCTGCCAAAACAAGCAACAGACCCAAAGCAAATATTAGACATACCTCCCCAGAGTGATCAAAAAATAGAAGAAATATATGGTATCAAAGTCATTGTCATCATATGGCATCATTGTCAAATTTTGAAGTGAGCATAGTTATAAGAAGCTTTCAGTAAACCCTACTTTTAACCTTCTGAATAAAGAATGGTATCTAAAAAAAAGATATATTTGATACTTTGAAAGAAGATCTGATGTTAATCAAAAACTTTTTTCACTTGATGTAGATTGTAAAATGTAGATTTCTAAACTGTACCACAGCATGAGACCAGCAGACAAGAGAAATCAGATGGTTACATAATTTGGTGGTTAAGCAAAGATATTTTTAGTGCTTTGCTAATCCATCTAATGCATTTCTTTCCAAGAGAAGAAAATGCATTACACTGATAGCAGTAACAGGGTCAAAACATGAGGATATTGACAAGGAATTTACATTTTCTAGAAAATAAAAATTATCTCAAATTATTCTTAACAGCATCCATTCCTAAGGAAGGCTTATCAGGGATTTGGGACAGTTATACATAAGTAATTGAAGAGAAGAACCAAAACAAAGAAGGAAAACTTTCACAGAAACACTTCAAACAGGAATCTCATAATGCAAAAGAAGCTGGTGACACCTCAAGAGAATCCAACAAATAGAAAATTAATTGTGTAGGAAGTTCCTGAGTGGCACATAGTTTATGCTATCTGGGAAGCCTAAAGCAACTTCTGGTTTTTCTGAAAGAGTACTTTTCTCAAAAATGACAGTAAAGAAACCATAAAGGGATACTAACAGAATTTTGTGATAGCTCTAAAATTCAAGATTTAATTTGTTCTCTCAGCTCCTTTTTACTATTCTGTTGCTACATTAATGTTAAATGCTTATTATATTAAGTAATAAATTCTTGAAATCATATTTAAAATCTTCCACAGAAAAATATCACTATGAAAATAAAAAAAACATGGGTTTACAATGCATGTTATTTGGGATAAAATAACATACATTTTGGGGTAATAGAATAGAACTTTGCTATTCATTTCCCCTTGCATTCTATTTCATATTAATCTTGAGATGAAAAAAGCATATTTAATGTATGAATGTATGGGAATAGGACCACCAAAGGACAACAAAAGTATTTTTATAAATAGTAAATATTCTTTAAAAAAGATGAGTTAAACCACTCCTTAGTGTAATCTGAAACAAACTACACTGGACTTAATGTTATAAGGTCTCAATCTACTTTAAAGTTTCATTTATTAAAAGATGGAAGTGTCAAAGTTGTGTACAAAATGTTTCCTCAGCTGACTTGTACCTCGGCAGGCTCAATTTCTGCCTCCCTTGAGACTTTTACTTGCAAAACGAGACAAGTCAGTGTCAAAGAACAGAGAAAAAGATTCAAAGGTGTGAATTAGCTTTACTAATGAAAAGACAATAAATGGTCTCAGTCAAACAGATGATAGGAAATGGTTTTAACTTTAACAGTGAGCATATAAAAGCAGAAAATCCAAGAGGAAACTGTCACCCTAATTCTGCAAAGTGAATTTCTATGCAAAACCAGAATTATTTTATTGAATGGATTAAGCAGTGCTAGATTATACATCTGCTCAAAAAGACATTTTCATGTACCAGCAAATTCCAGGCAAACTAGTTATCTTTTTCAAAGAAAAGTATCTTTTAAAGTATCACATTAGATACACTAAAAGCAGAACAGCACTTCTTAAATTCTCAGGGACCTTGACCAAGCAGGCAGGGTTTCTGAAGATAGCTTAAGCTGAGTTTTCTCAGGCTGACCTATGAAGACACAGTATGTTCTTTGAACCATCAACCAAAAATGCCTTCATTATTACAAACAGCTGATTAAACATGGTGTGAAATAGCAAATAAATGGGAGAACTTTTGCTGTGAGGAAATGAGCTCACACATTTCACAGATTCAAGTCTTGTGCAACCCCTACTCAAATACCAAGGCACAATTCAACATTTCTGAGGACTTTTAATAATGGCTCAAAATTTATTAGTATTTTATACTGAAAGGACTCCAATCTGACTTCATCCTTCCTGGAAACAGCAAAAATCTAGGTGTGCAAACAAGTGTATGAGACCGGTGATGGTCTACCTATCTGTACTACCTTCCTGAAAGAGACACCAGCTTTTTCATACTCCTCACTCACCATGAACGTCTGCAGCCAAAATTCATCATGTTATGCAGCACGTCATGTCTCAGCAGTTAACTCACAACTTAACTGCTATACAGACTTCATGACCACTTCTATAATGGTCTAATCGTAAGTGTAAGGAGCAGGCGAATTCAAATCAAGTATCTGTTACATCACAAAGGTGGAACTAATGAGTAAACTGTTAAAACCCATTTAAAGAGTATTCCGATCAACTAAAATTTGAAGAAAACATCAAATCAAATTTAGCAGAAACTCCTTGATGAATTTATTCACAACCATAATTTTGACTGACTGCTCTCTGCATTCATTGTTCAGCAACCCAGCAAAGCTAAAAGCTAAATTCTATGTACTTTAATCCTTCTGCTGAAAAACGTTCATCCTCAGAGCTCCATCAAAAATTTTTCCATCAGAAATGCATTGTACCTGTGCATGTCACAGACACTGATACAGACTTTGAGGTGAAAACGTTCAGTGTCTTTTCCTGATAACAAGTAATCATATAAAGTTCAATTATGAGCAGTATAACTAGATCTTTTGCAGGCAGCCTAAATTTTGAGTGTACAAAATATACACTAATTTTGATCTGTCCCATTTCTGCATTAAAATAAATTTCTGTAACAGGTATAAACTCTGCATTAGGAAATAAAACTACACTCTTTACCAATATGACATATACTATCAAACACTGCTTGGGACTGTAACACATCATTATGATTTTTTCCCCACAATTCATTATCCACTGAGGATACAAAACAGTATTTATACCTGTACATTGAACCATTAAGAAATTGTGAATGCTGGGCAATGTTAGACCTCCCAAAATGAATTAAGTTTTGCACAAGGAATCTAGCCATCACTGGAAGAAAGAGAAAGCCTCTTCACCAGAAACCACTAACTAATACTTCAACAGATATGTACAAATTTCTGAGTATCAGAAAATGTCACCAACTTATCTGTCCTGTTGATTTTTATGGAAATTATAAATGACATTCCCACCTTTGTTGCTGATCTGCAATTTCCACAATTGAACTCTTCGCTGAAGCAGAAAACAATGTTATGAATGGCAATACATTTAGAAACATTTAAAACATGAAAAATCACTGGAATTTTAATAAAACTGAAAATAAACCCTTGGTCAAGATGTGTTAAGGTAAAGGCAGGACTCCCACCAAGACATATGGAAAAGACAACCATTTGCTCAAGGTGATTCATGACTGCATATTCACAAAGCATTCTGACAACTGGCACCTGTTGGGTTACACTCTTAACTTTTGGTTATAGAACCACAGAATTGGCTAGGTGGCAAAAGACCTTTAAGATTATCAACTCCAACAGTTATTCACCACTGCCAAATCCACCACTACCCCAAGTACCCCAAGTACCACACCTACATGTCTTTTAAGCACCTTCAGGGATGGTTCCCTTATTTTTCCTGAAATACATTTTGTATCTTAGTGCTTGGCATTATATTGTTCGTTTTTAGGATATTCCTAAAATGCTTATACAACTGACATCACAAATTCCTGCAAGTGAAGGAGCTTAAAAAGTGAACTTGGGCTGAACACACACACACACATGCAGAGAGCCAGATCCTATGAATTCACTTCAGTTTAGTGATCATCAAGATTTCTTGGTCTTCTTTCTTTTCCCTATGGAAGTCAAGTTTTTAACCAGCAACAGGTATGAAATCCTAGCTCCAGATAAGAACAAACCAGGGCTGTGATGCACGCCTGCATCTGCCAACAGACCACCTCAACAGTGAGAATCCTTGGAGTCTTGCTCGTTTCCACATTTGGATTTTAAGTTCTTTTGCAAAACTAAGAGTGACATGATCCAATGCCCTTATTTATGAAGTAGTCCAAAACTTCAGAGAAGAAATATCTTTGAAATGATTCACCCCAAATCCAGAAAGGAAAGCTAAAGCAGCAGCAAAATGACCTCTCCTTGTTATATATGCCAGTAACATCTGAGGTAAGCACAAAGTGGAGGTGCTGCATTGTAGCAGTAAGGTAGCTAAACAAGCCTTACCCACCAGATCAGAGTGGTAAGAGAAAAGAGACGTAGCTACCTTTCTTCTTAAACCTCCTAGAACAAGACAGCTGAGAACTCACATTTAACTGATTTCAGTTTAGTCAGATACTAGAAGGAAATTTCTGGCTTTTAAATGCAAGACAGTAATACCATCATTTTTCAGCAATCCCTACTTTTAATGTAGTAGGACCAAAGTATAGCATTCCTCACCAAAAACTCAGGAAATAAAGATTAAAAAAAAAAAAAAAGAGCAGAAATGGTTAATAGAACTAAAAATTAATTCAGAAACAGAATGTAACAGGACAGACTAAATGACTGGTTCTCCCACCTGCTGTTTACCACTGGATACCCACAGGGCTCAGGGTTGAGAACCCATGTCATTCACAAATGCAGAGGAAAAGCTGTGAACAGCTAAGTGACTGAATTCGTGAATGTCAGTGTCAGAGAAGTCTGAGGGACAACTGCAGTGAAGGGCTGCACAAAACTCACTGGTCACTCTTACTGGCAAATGAAGTTCAATTTAAGTGTGACTTGGAAAGCAGAACAACCCTAACTTCATTTATAAGTGGCTCTAGGGAAATGAGCTCTTGGGACACTACCTCCACTCAGCAGATCTGGGAATACTAAATCTTGAGAGGACACCAGGAACAATCAAAAGGTTGTTTCAGATGTTAAACACTTACACGGGCTTGAGGGAGGCAAACTGTGTGGAGAAATTTATTCCTGAACACCAGCCGCAAAGAGACTGTGCCTCTACCTTTGCAGACAATGAGAGCAAAGAACTTCAAAAGAATGAAAAAGCAGAAAACAAAGCACAGAACTGAAAGAGGAAGATCATAGTGAGATAGGCAAAAGAATGCAAGTCAGTGTACCCAAGTATGTACTGAAATCTGTTAAATACGTAAAGCAGAAAAATATATTAATCACCAGAAACATGAAGAGAAGTCATAAGTATCACTGATCCATTAATATTCAAACAAAGAGCACAAATCATTGAACTGCATCAGTTTTGAGAAAATGAATCAGTTATTATTTGGGAAATATAGAATTAGATCAATGTAGCAGGCATGAATGAATCACTTTAATGAGTATTTTTCTGCTGTAGTTTTTCAGTGAGAAACATCCTACTCTGTAAAATATTGATTGACAATGTTACAGTTAGATGATGGCAAGTTTTCCTATCTCTGAAGAAATAAACTGGGAATGTTCTATATGAGTTGATTTAGTCTTTGAGCATCAAGAAAAGTACTCAAGCTCCAACTAGTATTACTGGACATACGTGTGCATTTGTACTAGACACAGCAGAAATAAAAACCATCTTTTTGGTTTTGAGAATACTTTTATAGCAATCAGTAACATAAACCTAATGACTTTACTCTACAGTTCATACATGACTAACCAGTACAAATGATCCAGATTTTGTTTTTCAAATGGGTATTTATTTCCATCACCGAAACTCTCCTGAAAGTCAGTAGAGTCGGATGCTATTTGCAGCTTAGCTTTTGAACAATTGTTGAAATACAGATCAAAACTGATGTGCTGTGTAAAAACTAAGGGGAGAATCTGCGTAACAGTTCATCTTCTGTGGCTACAAAAAAATATTAGTCTCTTTGTGTATCCCAGTATCATTTTTAAAAAGCCTTAATGTTGTCACATACATCTGCTGGGCTATCACTGCAAAAATCCTCTCTGCTCCAGAATTAAGTGTTCTGGAAATGGGCAAAAAAAATCTTTATCATCTGAATAAAGAAACATTTCAAGAATGTTTGTACAGTAGAAAAAGGCTTTCTTAAAAGGTTATTTTAGAAGCAGTGGTGCAGCATTGTTTCATTTATGTTCTGAAAGCACTGAATATTTTCAATATTGTACTAGCAATCTCGTGATTTTAAACAATTTAGAAAAGCAACTCTAATGTAACAATTCTGTGTCTAATACAAACACACAAGGTAAGACTGGATGCACACCAGAACCACTTTAAAAAAAGCAAAATCCCTATTCAAGCTTATGTCTGTAGATAGGTATATTTGGATACAGGTAATTTCATAAAAAATTTAATACTTGAGGTTTTTTAAAATTTCAAGCTGAGGGATGGTACAGGACTAATTTTGCATATTTTCAGCCAGATAATCTTGGTGCATTAAATACTAAGAATGTAAAAAAAAATATCTGTATAGTGATGTTTATATGATTTGTATATTTCAAACAGATGTATTATTCATTCCCCAGCAAATAACTAAGGAGCAGTCCAAGATTATATTCTTTTACCAACGAATTGTTTGTGAAATCTGAGTGAAAATGTGCCCCACTGAAGTTAGTGGTATAACTCCCACAGGATTCAAAGAACATATGGTTTTCTATAAAGAATGGAGAATTAACTTTAAAATTACTATCTATAGTAGCTCAAGACCTACTTTAACTTTTACCACAGCATTTCTATTGTTATCTTCTAACAAACTATGTAGCAAAACGATTAAAAGTGATTTCGTTTTGAACTTCAGGCAGCTTTTTGTACTGAAGCAAGCAGTCTTATATAAATACCTTTGGTATTTGTTGGATCCTATTCCTAAACACAATGTTCATATTTCAGCTATAATAAGCAAAGCATCTCCAAGGCGTGTGAGGCACCAGCCTTGCAAGTGTCCAGTTTAGTTTCTTGAGTTAAGTGAGAGTGGTAGTGTCAGCTAAATCCATCATGGAAAGCTGTGTGTGACACACATATTTCAGTGCTGTTTGGAGCGATTAGCAGCTGCCTTCTAGTGTGGACACAAACCGTACTGTCACACGCATGTAATTTCAGCTCTCCCTAGAAATCACAGTTTGTTCAGGTCAAGCTGAGCACACTGGTCACACAAGGAAATGAAGTCAACAAAGGGGCTGGCTAATAAACCATTTAGTACTCCTTCTTGAGACTTCCATGCTTCTTATACCCCCACCATGCAGCACAGCATACTGAGGCTTACTCTGAAACAAGGTTATGAAAAATATAAGCAGTAGGTTCTTAAGTAACTGCTGAACTGTGGACATGGCTGCTCTGGGGTGGACAACTGAGCTGGAGGTGCTGCCCAGCGACTTGAAGCCAACACTAAGCGCCCAAGCCCAGGCTGGGGCAGCACCAGGCCACGACTCAGGGTAAACTGGAGTTCTCTGAGTCATCCTCAGCGCTGAGCATTACACAAGCCAGCTACTGGGTCCAGACCACGATGACTGCTGGGAAGAGCAGGGACCCAAGAAAGTCCATGCTGTGAGGGTGAGTTCACTCCCAAACAAAATTGTTATTCTGGGTCTCCACTACCAAGTCAATCCTGCTGCACCTTCCTCCTGTATCCACTTCTAACAACTCAAGACTCCTTCGCAGCCACACAGAACTAAGCAGCCTGCTTGTGAGACAGGATCACAACCAGAGTTTCAGTAGCTTCTATTAAAAAATAAAAGCTGAAATTTAGCCGTAGCATCTGTGGACTTGGACACAAACATGTTAAAAATAAAATTGAGCTGTCTAAAAAAGCTGCTCTGAAACAGAAATTGCTACAGAAGATGCCAGTTAATCCCCCTTCAGTGCTCCACTTAAAAGGTCTTCCTGACTAGAGGCTTGGTAGTCACTGCTGTCTGAGCACAGACAGCTAATTAACGAGGAGGAACTGCTCCATATTATTAGTAGCAAGATATTGATTTTACTGTTATCTTGTTCTCGGATCCAGTCTTTTGCCAGCTTCTTTTCATCTGTTGGGCACTGCCATTTTCCCAGACTGCAAGGTCTCCAGACAGCATAATTTGTTTGTGCAGTGCCTAACACAAAGGAACCATTATGCTTCACCAAATCTCAGGTGCTCATGTAATGAGAGCCCATTTCAATATTGCTTTTAAGGTGGTCTCAAGTTCTCATGGCATATTATGACAATACATACACTTCACTTAAAACTCCCTGAAAACTTTAAAGTAATTAGAACTATTTAGCTTCTGTGAAAAAGAGAATAAAAAAGTTTAAATTCTTTAATCTGTTTGTTTTATGACCTGAAAGATCAATGAAATGTAAGGAAAGTATCAATGAGGAAATATTTTTCCTTTTGACTTCTTTCTCCCTTTTCCTTCATACACTATCTTCTGGTTTATATTTCTTACCCTTACTGTACTTTTATCATGTCGCTCTGTGTCCTGCAAAGTTTGTTTTTCCTCAGAGTCAACACTTAAAGGAGAAGATCTTTTAAGGGGAGAATTAGCTAGAAAATACTTGAAGGTAGGAAAAAAAAAAATAAAGGCCTGGCTCTGAATGCTCAATTCTGAACCCATAAAATTGACTTTTCTGAAAGAATACGGAACATGAAGGGTTGTTAGTAAACAAATATCATTCCTTCTGCTTCCAGTGCTTCACGTTTATTTACAGGACGGATGTATTTTAAAAACAACCAGTGACACTGACTATTATAAGGTAAGTTTATGTTCAAACTCAGAAAATGAAGTCCAGAAACATTACAGTTTTATACCATCGTAAGTATCGATGAACTCAAAGTTAATATAATACAGTATAAGGAGAACTTAAGTAATTTTCATACTAGGAAAGAAGTGCTCTAACGTAATTCCAGTTTATATTGACCTGCAGAGGGTTATCTCCTTTGAATGAGACATATGACAGGGATGAAAAGGGAAGTTCAAAATCCCTACAGTGAGAATTATGTGATATCGTGAAAATGAGTTTCCACTTGACTTTTGGTTGAGTCAGGATTTGGGGCTTTTTAATATCTTCCAACAGGCTCTTCCAAACGTACATCTTCCAGCATTTAAAGCACTTCACATGTGTAGAAAAGAATCGAACATTTCTAGAAAGCAGCTTCTCCTTTTAGACAGAAGGACCCCAAATAAGACATATAAACCTGACTTCTTATAGCGCAATGCATTAAAGATGAATTTGAATTAATTACTCCCTATAATAATGGTATTTTTAAAAAAGCACCTTATAAAGTTTTGAAAAGGGAAAGTATTGAACATACTTTTGAAGTTTCTCAAATTCTGGGATTTTTATATTTATGCTGAATTATTTTTCCTTAAATACATGTTAGTAAAACTAATACACAACCAAATCTATTAAGTGGCACCATAATTTTAAAAGCGTTTTTATTCATTGCTAATTAATAATCTGTTTTGAATACACATCTGTGTAGCAGAAACTAGTAATTATTCCCCTGATACAGCACCTTTTTATACGTCACACAATGTTGCAATCTGCTACGTTTTGAGAAATGCTGCTATCATGTCCAAACACCTCAGTACAAGTGCCTCAAAAACCCACAAGCTAAGTCAGGAGAGCCAGTGTAAATTCAGGTTCAGAGAACCACTGTTCATCCCAACTTTTATATTTTTCTGTGTATACAAAACTGCCATTTTAGACAATGGAATATTACACAGATTACTAAAGAGGACTTTTAGACATAAAAAGACATCAGGAATATAAAGCAAAACAGTGGTTGGTCTCGTTGAAGACTGTGTGGACATCTGTCACAGGTCAAACTACCAGCCAAACCTGTCATGACCAGCAGGGAGCTATGAAGGGGAGTATGGTCTGTTTCCATTTGGCTGAACAAACGTTTTGGGAATAAACAATGCAGGAAGAACAGCATACAACTCCAAGCTGCATTGAAAAGGAAGGTATCTGGATGAGAATAAGGATTTCTGTATCTTTGGTTTGATGGCTTTTGGGGTGAGAAAAGGTCTACCTAGTGAGTTCTTCAACCATGGAATTGGGAATCTACAGGAAGCAAACAGTGCTGGTGACATCTGTCCAGTCTGAAACACAGAAGGCCACTGTGCAGTGAGGTTATGCCATATGGGCAGAACCACCTTTTTATTACACATTAGAGAAATTATAGGAGGCACTTCTAGACTTTTTTGTGCAGTAGCAATTATTGGGAAACAGACAAGACCACCATCCTCATATTCATCTAAGAAGACACTGCAAGAATGCTACTGTCTAAAGAATTACTATATTATTAATATATCAGTTTGGTAAAAGATACAGTCAAACCAACACTGGTTGTCAAGTTTCAGTGAGACAGAAGTACTTTCATCTTGAAACCATACCAACCTGGTCAGCCTAGATTTTAACAACTATTTGAAATGGAAGTTCTTTACTCAATGCTGCTCTAGAATCTATTCCAGATGATCTGGCTCTCAAGACAGTCAGCGCTACTGATCCTGCCAGTATGACAGTTCCTTAGCTCACACAGTGCCATGGCCTTGCTCCTACTAGTTGATACTCACAGCAACTCTGAAAACTTGAGAGATAGGAAGAGTCCTGTCATTCCTACTAGGGGAGTAACATGCACTCACAAGTGAAGTTAATATTATCTTCATGCCCGATGTTGCCTGACTTGGTGTCAGGTCTCTTGGCCTTTGAATCAGTGCCAGTACAGTTGGTGCAGTGGCTACTAAAACGAGAGAAAACCTGAATCCGCAATCTTGCTGTCTATACTGGTAGTCATAGGAGTGTTTTGGAGAGATTTTCAGCTGAGAAACCAAAGGGAGAGATCGCCCCTGGTCACAGCTGCACTACAACTGATTCCTTCTGCTGCACTTTCAAAAACGTATTTTCAAGAAATAAACATTGTTTTGATGAATTGTTCCAAAAAGAAGCAATTTGAACTCTGTCCTCCACCTAAAAATCAAAGGGAAGGAAAAGCAAACAAAACACTTCAGAGACACTTCTTGAAGAGGAAGTGCATACACTGTGCCTTGAAATGTAATGGTCTCAGACTACAGCTTTTTAATAGCTTTATATAGACTCCAAGTGGTGACTCCCCCTTTCCATACATCCCACCGCCCCATTTTTTTCAGAACCAGGGCTTATGAACATGAATGGGATCCAGTACTTTCCTAAAGTTAGGTATTACTGATCTGCGTTACTAATATGGTATGCTGTCATATAATGCCTTACATATATTTATAGAAGTAACTGAGTATATGCTACCCTTCAGTTACTTACGTGACCAGTTCTCAGAAAGGTCCTTTACCAGTAGGCTGCATTCTTCATGTCAGAGTCTCAACTACTTTTTGCTATGAGCATTTTATACATTCAAGCTCTCCCACTTACGTAGTTTTTGGTATTTTCCGTATTCCTTATCACTGACAGGAAAAGGGTAGTCACTGAAGACACACTAGTGACCACACTAAATTAGGAATCAGTCGTTCAGCTCTAAGAGTAATGTGACATCCTCTTTCTAAAATAGCATGAAGATTTTCTTTCATGCACATTTCTGGACTCTTTTTTTTTTATTCAAAGCATATTTCAAGAAAAGCCTGCCTGAGGAAACAAACTAAAGCCATCAATAGAGAAACCACCACAGAAACTTACTGGAAGGCAATAAAAATTAAATAGCTTTTAAAGAGCACTCAAACTTAACAATAAAACCTATTAAAATTGTCTATACTAATTTAATTTGTAACAATTCCATTTCAAACAACTTTGTTTGGTTGTTGGTTAGGAGTTCAAAGTGAAAATGACATTTTTTCTCCACTACCAATACCCATACACTTCTCCCATCTCAAACACTTGACAAAGGCACAGGGAGAAGATGACCACCTCTATCAGACGTGGTGCTTGTATGATCAGATAAATTGAGGAGAAGCATGCTCCAAAATGGAAGGGTCCTCACAGAGAACTCTTTTGGCAGATACTACCCTGGCAACCAAATCAACAGCCTCTAAGCACAACATCCTCGACCATTATTCTTATGCTGTTCATACCACTGTTTCTCAGATAAACAGATGCATCTTAAGATGCCCATTGTCAAATGGGCAACTTCAGTGAGTTTCAGATGCTACCAAAAATCAGCAATACAATAAGCATAACTGGAGCATGCTTATGGAAAAAAATTCAAACTTGACCTCATATCCCCCAAATCATTCACTTATTTCCTCACCAGTTTTATTTTCCAAACAGGTTCAAAGGCATAATGCAGCAGCTCTTGAGAGAAAGCAGAAATGTATCAAGAATGGAAAATTACTCTTACAGTATATTATGGAACATACACAAACTCTTCACTTACATGAGTTGAAGTTCTAAGTTTTACATGTGTAATGCCACTAAAGTCAAAGGAGCTACACACATGAAACTGAAAGGTGAGCAAGCGCTCACTAACGCAAAGGTTTACAACCTTACATTTGATAACCTACCTTGAGGTTGCAATTTCCACTTTGGTTCTTGCCATGGCAGCTGCTCGCTGTGCACCCTCTATTGCTCTATCCACCTTTTCTCTAGTTTTTGTGTTTCGTATTGGTATAAGTTGCTTTCTTATTCCACGGACCAAAATGTTATTTTTATACTTTCCCTCTTCTTTGGTGCCATCTGGAAACATGGTACATCCATATCCATGCCTCCTGTTATTCAGCCACTCTCCTTCGTATTTCATACCATTTGAACGCTCACTGATACCAAAACCACTGCGCTTGTCATTCTTCCATTCACCCATATAGGCTTCTGTAGTGGTAGCATCAACGTGGTCTTCCAGAGGGCTATAATCACAGTCACCGTCTCCAAAACTAATCGTAGAGTTGGCGTCACTAGAACTAATTCTGCTCATAGCAGCATCGCTCCTGACGGAGCTCCGTTTGCTAGATATCGATGACCTAGATTCCGATTTTCTAAGTTTTATACTACCAAGAAGAGATCCTCTTCTGAATAAGCCTCCTTTTTTCTTAATGCCCATGGCTTCTGGATCACTGTGAAAATTGAGCACAAATCCTCCTCTTGTTCCAGCTGGACTGTCTGAAGTGACGTCATGCAGAACAGTGCCATTGCTCTGCTCACTTCGAAGTGACGCCAGAGATGTTCGGAGAGGTGAACGGATCACAGTGGCCATGCCATAGGGTACACTCTGACGAACGCCATATCCATGTCTCATCCCTCCTGTCCACTGCCCCTGGTAGGTACCTTTTAAAGTAATAAGAAGTTAAATTTAGGAAGCTGTAGAAGACCTAGCCCTCTCCATCCAATATGCTACAGGCAACTTTACATTGTCAGCTCTTGTTCTGGTAAGAAGAGATGCACATGACACAGATGGATAAACTACTTTTGTTACTTGTTTTTCTTATAAATTTTTTTTCGCTTAGCAAATCCTTCACTTTCACAGCTGAACTCACTTATTTTGGCAACTAAGACACAGTAGCTATAATCATAAGCATTTTTTTAATGGATCTGTCCAGGGGAAAAAAAAATGAGAGAAATTTCTAAAGCAGGACTCCCTCAACATTTTTTAAGGTGGACTGATGGGAAGGTGGCCGGCAGAAACAGAAACACATTATATGTAGTCAGCTGAGGAGGGAGACAGGGCTGGAGAGAAGGGAGAGAGCAGAACACTTACAGCTCTTGTGCCCAGCTACTCACATAAAGAGCAAGTAGGAGAAGTAATTGTCCTGTTGTTGTAGGTTAAAGGTGACTACAGATCTCTCCTTGTCAGGAGCTATTTGACAACGCACTAGACTGTCTCAGGTGGGCCTTTGGATCCACAAATTAAATCTTTCAAAATGTTTGTGTGGATTTGAATGAAAGAACAAAACCTTAGGATTCCTTTCTCTTTACAAACTCTTCATACCAATACTTTCTGGTATCCCTGGTACATAAACATGCACTCTATTCTGCATTATGTTGTAACAGAGGGATCAAAAGCATGAATTCTTTAGCTCTTTTTTTTGCCTTTCATTTGCCTCACAGTTCGTAAGAAAGGCAAGGCAGTAACACAATATTGCACAACATTCTAGCAAACATTTAACCATAACTACACTTGTAAAAAATTTTAAAGAGCAATGTAAGGAGGAACATGGTATACAATATGAAAAGTCATGGATGTCCATGCAAAGCTGTATTGGAGGCAAACCCCACCTTTATCAGATTACTACGGCAGACAATTTTTTTCTTGTATTCTCGAAAGGCATTTTTATTTTGACACTTGCCAGTGTGTGGTCTCTGAATGCCATTTCTACCAGAGGCTACAAAGGAAGGTGACAGGAACGCTGTAACTAGCAAATAGAAGATAACTTGCTTTCTGATATATTTCACTCTAATTCCCATTAAACTGCTTTAAGCTCCTCAAAATAAAGTCTCTCACCCACCTAGAGCTGGTTCTTTTTTTTTTAAAAGTTGCTCTGAATCTGATTATTTTTACAGAGGGATGAATAAGCAATCTTTAAAACATTTTTTAAAAATGTTGATCTACTTCAATTGGAACACCTATTAACTATTCAGAGAGCTAAATATCGAATGTAAAATTCAGGGATTGATAAAATTTTTGTGAAAATATTTGTTAAGTATCTGCAGTTGTAGATGTAGGTCCAAGATTCATTTGCTTTGAGATTCAATCTCTTTCAGGTACACATACTGTTTTGGTTGTGCATGTGTCCACCATATATCAAGTACTGCCTTGCTCTTTATGTCTTCTGCTATGTTATATTTCAATGTTAACGCACAATTAAATTTGGTAGGTTTTCTTTATTATATAATACTAGATAGGTTCCAAATCATAACTGTTTTGTGTTGGTAGAAAATTCTACCAAGTGGAAGGTTTTTGTTTTAACAGATGGCAGCTGACACAAATAAACAACTTTCTTAGTTTCTCTCTCATTCTCTGTATCCTGGATACCTACTGCTGTACTGGTTGTAAGGGTGCTGAATCTAGGAACATGATTATTTTAAAAAACTCAGCATATGGGGAAGAACAAATAGAAACATGAGCACAAAGCACTGGTATGACATGTTCTGTAAATACTGCAAATATACAGCCACATTCTAATTTTTTTTTGTTGTTTTAAACAGAAAATTCCCAGAAATACATTAATATTTTATGAGCATAAATTACTTCATTTTGTCCCTAACTATTTTTGGGATCTGTAATGATATGCTGGAACTAAGAATCTGGCTACATATACTTATTGCTACATATTATAACCCCTCTAATGTTCTGCACCAGTTAATTTAATTTTGAAATAATAAATCTAAGTCTAATTTTGATTATACCACAAAATTACATTAGAGCAGCATCTCATAATTATGGCTATCCATGCTGCTATTACGATGTCAGACTTGAAGCACAATCGACTTATTTCAGTACAGAATTTTATAGAAGTATAAAAGGTCAGCCTTTTTTCTTACTAATATTTTAATTAATAAACATGTGTTTAATGGAAACCTCAAAAATAATTAATTAATTTAGGACTTGTATTTTTCACTACTCTAGAAAGACGGGAAGTGGTTGCTGCTGCCCATAAGGGCACTAAAACAAGAACAATTGATGTGCTGCTATCCACTAGTCAAATTTTCCTTTCTATTGTGGAAATAAAATCAATGCCAGCTTCTTCTAAAGAGAAAAGAGTCAAAAAGGAAATGGAAGATTCATACTCACTTTGTCCTTAAAAAGTATGAGATATTTAGTTTGAATTTTATGCAGTGTAGCAGGTAACTATTATATCTTCTGCCGTTACAAATCCTTTAATGGAAAGGCTTCCGATACTAATGCTAAAAAGCCAACTCATTTTCCTTGGTTTTTCAACTCACATTTTAAAGGATAAGTATTTTAGTGGCATATGGAGGACAGTGTTCAGAATGTAGATACAAGAACCTTGTACAGTAATTTGACTGACTATATCAGACTTTAACTGCATCACCTTATTCAATAGAAGAAATTTTAGAAATCTTTAAACAAGCAAGACATGGTATCTGAATACTGCAATATAATTAAATACAACAAAGTATGATATAAGACATGATGAAAAAGCTTTTCCCGTATACAAAGATGAGAACATATGCAATATATGCAATATTTACCTATCTCTCTAGATAAATATGAAAGGTACATCAAAAAGCACACCATATTCTGTTTCACCTTATACCATAGTTGACTGTTCAAAGCAGTTCCTCAAAGGGTTAATTGTTAAAATTTTAATTAACATTGTAATTACCAAACTAATTTAAAATTTTATTTGACCATAAAACAATAACATTGTTTAGCATTAATTTTTCAAAAGCTAGGCTCACTATCCTTTGTAACTGAAGGAACACTCAGCCACAACTACTGACCATCCATCTGGTGTTTAATTGGTTCTCTTGAAAAGGTGTTCATATTTTGAGCCTGAGAACTATTAGGAAGTATTTTTTTCCTTTTTTTGTTGGCAAGTTGCTGTAAGATATAATTTCATAACCTGTTTCCTTAGTTACAGTATGCCATCCCTTCTAAAACACCCTTGGTACATCTTACAGCTGTAAATGTTATTGCCCACTTGCAGCCAAAATTTAAAACTACACTGCGAAAAAAATGGAGAGGCCAAGGAGCCATTTAACTACTCCACTTGCTCTTATCCTTTACTTAGATATTCTGTGGTTTGAAAAATTTGCTGTTGCATCAAGATTTTTGCATGGTTTTCTGACTCAAATGTTAAGTATGCGTAGACCTAGAAAGAAGACCTCTCAGAAATCAACGAACATATGTGACCTTCGCTCAGGGTGCTTTTGCCACTGATCTCCCTCTGTGGAATGACAACATGCAATTGTTAGAAGGACCATAAATAACCAATTCAAACATACCAAAGTTTCAAATTAGGCCACAGTCCCTCCTCCAGCAGGTTTTACATCTTCACTGATTAACAAAACCTAAGGAATTTAAAGGAGGCACAAAAATCCAGATTGCTGCAGGGGACAGACTGATGGGCCACTTGAAGGCCCACTGTAATCACACGCAATGAAAGAAGTATCATGGTTTATTATTCACAGTGTTTTCCTCAGAGATTTGACTGAGTGACAATTTTAAGCATCTAAGCACAGCATGACATGTATTACTCATGTCATGAAAAGTGTTGTGTGCAAAAACACTGAGGAACACTGTCAATGCTTATTTTCCTTTTCCCTCCTTCAATGATATCTCGTAATACCACCAATACACTTTAAAGGAATGTACTGAGGATATTTTTAAAAAAACCCAAAAAAACTAGCAGCAAAGAGGCCTGGATCATAGTGAGTTCGAAAACAAACTGAAAATTGGCATAGTCTGAAGAATTATTTCTCTATGCTGGTATTCTTGGGTAATCATAAAGAGAGCTTTCCTGCAACTGTTTTAAATTATGTTAAAGATACATGTGTAAATCTGGTTTCCTTATAAACCCATTTCAGATGTTCTTCTGGTGTGCAAATACATCTATTGTCCCCAGAGCACGAAAACAAAAACACATCTGCAAACATCTATGACGTACTGCTCTGCTTCATTCATGAGTGCTTTCATTAAAATCAATGGGACTTCACACTCTCTGTTTGTATGAACTGCAACATGCAAAAGACTGGAGTCATGACAACAGATTTCAGCTAACAGTATGAACTGGATCCTTTATATGTTGCTCAAAGTCTAAACATTGAGAGAATTTACCTCCAATCATCAGTACTGTATAAAGATTTTTTACAAATCCACAAGAAGCCTAAAGAAAAAAGGATAAAACCAACTTTGAGAAAGTAATTTCTAGAAGATTTATTAGAATGGAAATTTATTCTTCCAGAAGAGGAGGGAGGGGGAAAAAAAAAAAGCCCTGCTTGTAATTTATTAGCCAAAACAAATAAAAGAAAAATCAAAGACTGCATTGCATGATGAAAGTGAAACTGAAATTCTGATCTCTTTCATACTTTGATTTTGGTGCTCTTTCCCCCCTTTTTTTTTTTTGTAATCCACAAATACATAGCTGTCTTTGAATATCAGAACTTTCCACACCAGGAAACAATTTCTGGACAGCTACAAATATCTATAAACCAGGGGACAGAAAGGTACAAAACTCACTGTATATTTCATTTTCTGAAGGAATTGCACCTTACCAAACTTGCTACATTGTGTATTTAGGTAAAGAAAAAAATAGGAGCTCAACTGCAAATATTTCATCTTCTGCTTAATACAAAAATACCCATTCTCCTGAAAGTTTGACCAGAGATCTTCTGAAAAAATTCCTTGAAGAAACCAGCAAACGTATCAATTGAGAGCTAACACATGGGTTAGTCCTTTAGTCACATCACGGGAACAGCACCTCTGATTTTGGTAAATTCTATTTCTTGCATGTTAACTAAACACGTTGCTGAACGCTGAAGCAAGCAGCATTTTTGTAAAAAAAACCCAGCAACTCTCTAGTCCTTAAACGAAGACGCGTTTTTCGTCCTCTTACAATGGAACAAACCTGTTTCCTTGCTCCTAGCTGAAGAGCAACTCCGCAGAAGTTGAAGGTGGCACTTCCACTGAGGCCAATGACATTACAGCAGCTGAATTAAAGAGTATCGGGCTTATTTATCGCGCAGAGTATGAAGTGACAGAGGTACAAGAACTGTAAATGAGCACTCAAGTAAGCTCCAGTCCTCACTGACCTCACTGAACCCTGACTTCTTGACCGCTCCCGACTTCAGCAGGAGGGCGGATGCCGCCGTCCCTCCGCACGCCCACCGCCAGCTCAGCCCTGGGACATGGGCTTTGTCGTGGGGAAGGGTGCGAGAGGCAGGTCTGTGTGACTGCACTGCACACCTCGTGCTTTTAGCAGGATGCTTAAAACTATCCCGTATCTTGGTAATAACAGGAGTTATTATATGAGGGTGGACCCAAGTTTCACTGATTTTACGCAAGCTGCGTACCCACTCCATTAGCTCCAGCCTCCTGTTTACAAGCCGAGCGCATCGAGCACACAAAGCCATCCCTGCCTGCACATCAGCGCGACACAAGGGCACTATTATAACAAGTTCTTGCCGTTTCCGCACGAACGCGGTGCGCAGGGGGCGAGGTGCCGGGGCTCGCTCCCCGAGCCAGGCACGGCCGGCCGGCCATCGCTCCCTCAGGCAGGGAGCCCAGCAGCCGCCTCGGCGGGGTGAAAGGAAAGCCGTCTGCAGGCGGCCGTAATGCGGATTTCTACCAGCTGGCCGGGAGAAAGCGCCGAGCCCGGACAGCTCAGCGCGCTCGGAGCGCAGCCGGGGCCAGGCGGCTCCTCACACAGTGGGGCGGGGCGGGCGCCAGGCACCTGTGGCGCTCCCCGGCCGCCAGCGGGGCCTCGGGGGCGCCGAGCGAACGGCACCGGGAAGGGCGCACGGCCACGGGCAAGGGAAAGAGACGAGACCCCGGTGCGAGGGCGGCGGTGAGGGCGCGGGGGTGGAAGGAGGGGCCCTTCTCGCGGCGCGCCCACGCAGGCGCGCGCCCCCCCCAACCCCCACTCCCGCCCG
>VXAD01000737.1:1081824-1093765 GCA_013399195.1 Dicrurus megarhynchus
GGCTCCATGCCCTGCCCTGCCCTGCCCTGCCTCGGCGCTGCTCGCCCCGCGGGTTCCCGAACAGGTTGCTGTTACACCTGCTAGCACCTGCAACAAGTAGGCAAAAAGGGCTTCCGAGTGCTACTTGTGATTCTTAGTTTTGGTTTTGGTTTATTTATTTATTTATTACTTGCCCTGAGCTTCGAGACGAGGTTTGAGCTGAAATTGTGCATGAAGAGCACAGCGGAGTTGTGTTTTGTCCTTTTTCCAAATCATATGTGGAGCCCACCAAGTTTCACGGGTGGAGAAATACGGGGCAAAAAGAACTTGAGTGGTACCAAGGCCTTTCAGGGACAGCACTGCTGGGAACTTCATTAGGAGCTTCTCATTATGCCGTCAGCTCCGTGGTCATCAGGTGACCGAAGAGCTCTAAATCCTGCCAAGTACTTCTTTGCCAGATATTTGATAATCAGATAAAAAATTATAAGGGCAAATGACAGGAGAAACACGGAAGCGTAGAAACTGCAGAGAGAATAGCAGGAAAGGGATTGAAAGCTGGTGTCACAGCATCTTAGCTTTTTGTTCTTTCACAGTTACAGACCAGGACTGGAAAAAAATATGAAAGAAAGTGTTCCTCTTCATTGGGGATTTTGGCAGAAGCATAAATCATATTTGTTAATCATGGGCAGTGGTACTATCTGGACACAGATGATTTGGAAAAGTGGGGAAATAACAACGGCTATGTTAGTAGTGATGAATAAAAGCAGAAATATAATTGCAAATGAAAAATTTGAATATAAAACATTAGAAATTGAAACAATTAAGCTTCAGAAATCTGCCAAATTCAGCCCAAATGTAAGCAGTTTTGACTTAAACCTAAATGAAATTAAAGTATTGCACATACTAAACATACCCATAGAACTTGAATAAATTTTCAAGCTTTGTGCTTCACAGCACACTCTTCTGTGTGCATTTTTATGCCACATTTGCACAGTTTAGTGCCAAAGTATTTCTACTCTTTCTAGGGGAGACTTGGGCACCATAACTGATACTGTTGTCTCCTCTCATCATGAGAAGTGTGTGCTTTGAAGCTTTCTTTCTGTGCCAGTAAGAGGATTTTTAGTTCTGCTTGAACATGTGGAGGTAGAAGACTGCACACATATTTGGACACATAACATAGAAAGAGAAAAAGACACAATCAAGGACTTGTGCCTTTTCATGAGAAGATGGAGAAGCTTTCAGTGCCCCTTTGAGCCCAGAAAATTTTGTTCCATAGTTTTGGAGTGTAGAAAACCAGAAAAAAATGTTTCTGTAGCACAGACATGCAGACATTCGAGTATCATTGGACAAGGCTACGAAGTGTGCTGAAGTTAAGGACTGAGACCTTCACTGCAATATGATATTTTTGGAAAGCTGTTATTGAGAATGGAGGGGAAGTCTGAAAATGTTGCAGTGGGTGGGATTGCTGAAGAAGATGCAGTGCAGTATTCTCTGAGTATTGCTTGAGTTTACTGGGTTTTATGCCCTACATGTCTTGCATTTCTTCCTTAAGAAAAAGATTGGAAACAGTAGTGATGACAACACATGTGCTTTGAGGAGTTTACTATTTTCACTCTATTAATTTTTTCACTAGTTTACTATTTCACTCTATTAATTTTTTCACTAGTTTACTATTTCATTCTATTAATTTTTTTCCCCTGTTTTCTTTCTTCTGACAGAAGATAAAGCCCTGTCATGTTTGAATAGAATTATAGAAGATTGAAATACTTTATATGGTTGTGGGGAACTACCTGTTGGAAGTCAGCATAATAGCTGATACTGGTATACAATTAACTAGTCATTGAGGTTGCCTATTCATAACTGCATGTTATTATATGACCAGACTTTTTTGAAGCACACAAGGTGTCGTGGATGAACTGGAGCTGCTGAGCCTTGGGTGTGTCTGTTGTGGGGCTACTGTTGCTTTTACACAGTGTTTCTTGGTTCTATGTGCACAACTGAGGTGTCGAGCCAGTATTGCCTTGGACAACACTTCTGTGCACTGCTGGGACACACAACCAGCATGGAGGGGAGCAGAGGTGGGGTGTGAAGACAGGTTAGCAACTCCAGACAGTGCTGCTGCGACTCGGCAGTGGAAGAGGTGTGTCTGACGAGGGAATGTGAGATTCGCCCAGCTCCTCTGTGGATCTGAGCTGTTCCTTTGAAGAACCATCTGTGTCCCTCTGCCTGATGGCCTAGACAATAATCACAGTTGTGCAAGTCCTTTGCCAAGCTGGGTATCACTTTTGGCTCAGTATTGGTGAATAACTGGATTTGCTGCTGTAAAGACCTGGATAATTGCACCCCTGATGTGTTACTGTACTGTTATGTAGCGATGAATTGTTTATCCCTAAAGCTGTTGATGCAATGTCCCTTATGGTATCCCAAACCTATAGCTAATCGGGGCTGCCTTAAGTTCTTACATCTGTACAGTAGATGTTGTACCATTGCATAAATTAAATAGGCACCTATTAGTCCTTTGTTTTACCCCCTTGATTTAAATTTTCCAGGTTTTAATACTAGATTAGCTGAACCAACAAGATCAGGTGGGCCAGAGATGAACAGTGAAAATTTCAGGAAGGAATCATATTCTTTTTCTTTTGTTATCACATGTGTGTCAGTAGGTCCTTTTTTAGTGACCTGCAAATGATGCTAAAATCAGTGGTAATTTTGCATGTGGTTGATATTTCCAGGTGTACTCATTTAAGTGAGGTAATCAATTTAAATGAACTTGATGCTTGATGACAAGATGAATTCATCACTGCCAGCCTTCTCTTACATTTTCAGCAGGGGATAAATTTTAATAGATGTGAGAATAGAAGTGGTTTGCAGAGAACTGTCAGCATCACTTAGCCAGGTCTTGATGATGTAAGAAGCCACAGGTGTCTCATTGCTGATGAGGTTGTGGATTTATTGTTTGTTTGGTTTGGTTTTCTTTTTTTTGCTGACAGATTTTGCATTGACAAGTCTCAACTGTAGTTCATGCCACCTCATATTTGCTTCTGGCCGTGGTGTAAGTAATGCTCATATTCAACCTTTAGTATGTATGTGTTAAATACCTTAGATCCACAGATTTGTTTCCTTTTCTTCTTCCCAGAATTAAGTTTAAAATTATCCTACAACTCCATAGATGCAGGAAGTAAGCAGTTACAGGTATATGAATGAGTTTCTCTTTTGTCCAAAGTAAATGGAATTATTTCCACTACTTTTTTAATCTACGTTGCAAGAGTTCTTTTCTGAAGTCTTTCATGCATGTAACACTCAGAAAATACAAGGGCCAGGTGCAGTTTATTTATTATTTACAAAAAAGTCATCACAGCACTAAGTCTGATGACGCTATATGTATGCAAACCATGAGTGCCTGATGACACAGTATGTATGCAAAAACTGTGCTGCAAGGTTATATTTAAAAAGATCCTTGCTATAGGGATGATAGATGCAGCAGGTGAAGATACACTAACTCCAGAGATTTAATATTGACTGGATACAAAACTGCTGAGTTTAAACTATTAGTCTATAGATATCTGATGCATGAATAAAAATTAGGCACATTTATTCTTACTTTTAAAAGCCTGATTCAGCAGGGAATTACTTTAAGTACTTTAGTAATCCCATTTACTTCAGTGGGACTACACATGAGCTTTAAATTAAACATCTGCAAGATATCTGTGCTCAAATAAAGCAAAGCTCCGAAGACTGTTCTCAAGTGTTTTGCAGAATGGAGGCAGGATGTTTCACTGATGAGCTCCACGCCTCACACGTTGTATTGGAGGAGTTCACACACAGGACTGCTGTGTGGGAGGCAGAAATACAGAAGTAAAGGTACTACAAAACCCACAGTGTAGAAATTTCAAAGGCAAATAGGTCTTTTCTGGCTCCATAGGAACAGCCACAACTTTTATGCCAATTTTTGTGTCTGGAGTCTCTGTTAAACAAAGTTCTGCGTAACTGTAACACAAATAATTTTGTCTGATTTCTAGAACAGGAACATACCACTTTTTCCTTATACACTGTATATCCTCATAAGTTAGTGGAATTACTGAAACAGTAATTCTAGAGGATATATTTTTTTCTTTTCAAAAAAATCTGCTATAATATTTGAGCAACATTGTGTTATGAATCTGCTCTCCTAGGTGCTTCAGTAAGTGTCAGTTCTACCTCACACTTGAAGCTGGGACCTAGCCAGTAAGACAGTATATTTAATTCCAGAGATATTGTGCTTGCTCAGTGAATACAGTTATTATTTTCTTTGCAAAAGTGCTGATAAAGCTTATAAAAAGCAAAAATACAGATCCTCTTCTAACTTGAAAACAAGATGAGTATGTTCTGTACCCAGACTTCTATTTTCAGCATTGTTCCAAGCAACTGAATTAGATTTTAAATAAAAATGCAGGTTTTTTTTTTTTAAGGAAATGCAGCATTTGTGTTGAACACCTTTGTCTCTGGAGTGATTTTAACAGTAACAGAACTCTCTATACAAATAAGATGCAGTGTGTTGGAATGATTTTTTTAAATGTATAAAAACACTACAATATTTTATAATAGCAGAAAAAATATGATATATTTTTTCTGGATCTTGTCAACATTTGGAATTGTGGTGTTGGTTGTTTTGGGGTTTTTTATGTATGGCTACAGAACAAAAATGAGTGAATCACTACACCTTAATCCATTTAGAAAGAAAAAAAAACCTAACTCCAAATGTGTGTGATTTTGCAACACTTGATTTGAAGAAAAGTGTCATATCAGTGATTACCCTAAATCACCATTCAAATTATGTAGGTGGAAAATATCTAGAAAATCAGATTTATCCCCGGTAAATTTTTCCTAAATGGTGATAGGAATTCTGCAACTGCTGTAGTTCGAGTCTTGCTTCCTTGGGGAAGATGGGAAAGGTTTATGGATTTCCTCTTTGCAGCACATTCCCACTTCTGAAGGTGGCTTGTCTAGTCTTGCTTGACCCTTTTTCTTTAGCCTAAGGAGGCTCTATGATTCATTATTTTCTTGTAGACCTCGTGATTGTCACAGTTGCGGTTGTCTGAACTTTATCTAATTATGTTATGTAGTTGCTAAACTGATTTCAAATACAACCACACTATTTGGCCAATATTGTGTCATATTAAAGTAGCATAATTCTGTGTGACTCCCAAATGACATTATTCTTTTTACACTGGTGCCAGGAATTGGCAGTATGGTGATTCTGTTCTCCTCCACACAACAAGATGATGTGTAAAAACTCATCTTCAGTTTGTGATTTGCTCTTGTCCTAATCTTTTCCCATAGAATATTGTTTAACTAGTTGCTTCCCACTTTGTATTAGTGGAGTTTCACCTATCAGGCTTTCACTAGCACACTCTTTTTTTCCCCCTTAAGATTATGCTCCCAAGTTAAGTTAATTTTGAGTTCTAATCCCACACTGCAGTTCCTTGCAGGTTTTTAGCAGTTTGCACATTTGTATGTGCAATAACTGAACTCTTCCAAGATCAAAGTTATTCATGAAGGTATTGAATATTAAAGCATTTGGTACAGATTTAGCATTTCATGCATCCTTCAGGCATGGGACTTAATAATTAATAACCATTACTTAGTAACTATAAACAACGTGTAGTCTCTTACAGCTTTACTTAGATCACGTTTAACAAACATCAGCAGCTTTGCTGAAGTCAAAATACATAATATCTCTTTTAGTGACGGCTGAAACAGAAAAGCTTTTAGCACTTTGGTTTATCTCAGTGGTGCGGCTGAAAGCTTTTCCTCCCCACTGAGCAGCAGCACAGCCCTTCCCTCTGCCATCCTTCTCCTTCTCTAGGGCTTCTCAGTTTCCTTTTCTGTTCCTAACTAAGACTCTTTCTGTGATTTGGCCTTTCTGATTTTGCCCCTACATACTTGCACTCTTCCCTAAAATTCGTCCTTTAGTAATCTGACCTACTTTTTACTTGCGTATGTTTCCTTCTAGTGTTTCAGGATCCTTGAAGAGCTCTCCATTTAGTCAAGTTTATCTCATGATACTCATCTTATTTTCCCTTTACATCGAGGTAGTTTGTGTTTATGCCCTTCACATAATTTTCAAATTATATTGATATTATATTTACAGATTGCTCTCTTTGGAGTTTCTAATAAAAATAAAACCTAGTAGAGAGCAAATCTTAAGTTTGTGGTTTTTACAGGGCAGTCTTGGCAGACACTGGCTTGAGATATTCTCATGCCCCCAGCCCTCTGTGCTGCCAGCACAACTGTTTCTTCAGTGAGCTGTGATTTGGATCAGGAAACCAATCCAGCTTAAAAATAATCCAGCAAAAAGATTTATTTTTATTTTGCTCTTAAAGCTGAATCCTTTGCTCTGTTTGCAGAGCATCTATACAAACAATTGCCCTAATGCAATTGAAAGCATACAGAAAAGCTGTCAGCTTTACTGTTCACCTTGTTCACCTTTGTAATTCCATTCTCTTTTTCTAGGAATTACAAGTAACATTTTCCCCATAATCTTTCACCCAAGTTGCCCTCAGTCTTGCACTTTGTCAGTTTACCCCAATGATTAAAAAATAAGAGATATTCCAGATTTGATGTAGTCACTTATCTGCTCAATAAAAAAACTTTCCCCTGTACATCAGCCTTCCAGTAACTGAAGGAAGTCTACAAGAAACATGGAGACTATTTAAAAGAGTATGTAGTGACAGGAAAGGGGGAATGGCTTCAAACTGAAAGAGAGTAGGTTTAGATTAGATATTAGGAAGAAATTCTTTACTGTGAGGGTGGTGAGGCACTGGAGCAGGTTGCCCGGAGAAGCTGTGGCCTCCCCATCCTGAGAAATGTTCAAGGTCAGGTTGGAAGTGGCTCTGATCAACCTGGTCTAGTGGAAGGTGTCCCTGCCCATGGCAGGGAGGTTGGAGGTGGATGGTCTTCTAAGGACCTTTCCAAACCAAGCCATTCTATGACTCTGTACTGTAGTGATCCTGTAGTACCTTCCAAACAGGTCCCTTGGTTGTTGAAGTTCCCCACATTCATTCACCCTGTTCACCCTGTTGAACTAGCAGCAGCACCCAAAGCTTTTGAGTCCTGTATTGTCATGTCCAGGTCTTCCAGGTGCTTGAGGAGGCAAAACCTGATTGAAGCTTTTCTAATTGTTTGGTGGATTCATATTAACTCTCATATAAGGTAAGAATTGGGATTGTTTAATATTTCTTCGTTAGTGATGTTAAAAGCATCTCTCTTCTTCCTGGTTGTATATTTTGTGGCTTTGCTTTTTTTAAGTTGTAGGAATGACATTCTTTTGAGATCTTAATTCCTCTGGTAATTTTCATGTAAGTTAGCTAGTGAATTAAATCATTTTCATACATGCTGCTTCAATGCGGTAGGAAAAAAAAGTTCAACAGCCTTCCTGCTCACCATGGTGCTATTTTTCTGAATACCTCTATTGAGAACCACTTATATCTTCCCAGAAATCTAGGCCTTTTGCCATGCTTTAGGCCCCTTATTAATTGAAAATCCTCCTTTATTAGTTAGCATTTTCATCGCCAGTGATTACAAACCTTCACAAAGCTCTGGTAAAGAGAATTCCTTCATCAGACAGACAGCTCTGCAGTGTTTCTGTCTCATGTGACTCCAGTGAAGGAGACCAGAGCTCTGCGGGTCACACCAGGAGACCTTTGCAATGGTGAGTGCACCTCAAAGAAGGCACCCATCCCAACTTCTGTAGGGATCACACCTCTCTAGCTGCCCCCTGGAGCTTGCAGTTCCTTATGATCTGCCTTGATTTTATCAGGCCAATTTTATCAGACACAGGGATGAGGTTGTATGTCTGTCTGCATTCATACCTAATTTTACCTTAACATGGGATCTGTCTTGTGAATTTCTTTGGGTTTTTTTCTTATAAAAATGTAAATGTATTTTTTTAAATTGAATGGTGATAAATTATTGTTAAAATAGCAATTAGATATTATATTTCTAATTTTAAAAGACATTTTGATGGCCTTGGCTGTTGCCATGCTCCTGTTTTGCTGTACTGGATCAGAACAAATGTTGCATTTCACCAATGAATTAGTGTTGCTGCTTCTCACACCTCAGATAATTGGTTCTTCTGAGTGAATCCATTTGTGAAATTAATTGAAAATCGTTGTCATTCTAAATATGAAAGTGTTTGGAGTTTGTTGGTGTTTGGTTTTTTTTTTTCAGTTTATGATGGAGAAAACAAGGTAAATGCTACCAGGATACAAAAGCTGAGGGTTTTGCTTTTTGATACTGACTGTAATATGGGTATTTTATGCACAGTATAGTTACTTTTGAGATATGTTTCCATTGAGAAAGTCTGCAATGGAAGAATTGAGCTTTAGAGGACATTACCATAGGGCTAAGCAGGCTGCACTGCAAAGACCATTAATAGAAAGCCACTCCCTCAATCTGCTTAAACTTTGGTGAGGATAATGCGGCTTACTCTAACTGATTTTTGATAAAACACTAAAAGACAAACAGATGCTTGTTATGCCTGAGTTGAGAAGTGCACCCTATTGATAAGTTTCCTCTGCTTCTCCAGGAATATTTGTTCCGGGGAAGAAAATTGTTCTCGCCACAGCTAACACGCGAGTCAAACACCTTAATGTATTTTGATATTTAAGTTTACATGAAAGAATATAGCAAGGGTTAGTGCATCATAATCAGCCTAACCAATGAATTAAACCTCCCAGCCGGTATGAGATTTCATTTTTTCTTCATTTGCTTCTCTTCTGCTGGATTTTTGCATGTTCATAACATAATGTCATGATGTTTTTACATGATGAAGAAGCCTGTTCACTGTGTGGATTACAGTATCAGCCCCCTCTGCATCTTGAAAACTGGCTTTTTTAGCAAATGCTCTTGCTGTAATATCACATTGCTGCAAAATAGTTTTCTATTTGTCCACTGAAATTTCACTTAGAGGTTCGATTCTGCACTCTGGAACGCACAACCACCAATGCAGAATTTTGAATGTCTCTCTCTGTGTTGTGCAGGTGCAGTACAGTGTTTATGCTCTTGTTTTGGTGAATTCATATGAATTTTGTGCTTGCAGCTCTGCATGTGAATAAGTTAGGTATATCTGTGTTATGTGTTTCTGGCAAGTACAAGATAGACATTGGACAAATTAGTATTTGCAGTATTTTTTTCTTAAAAACAACCTGTATGATTTGGAGAGTTTTAAGCATTACTTTTGTTTAACAGTAATCTTTTCTTCTTTTTTTTGTTCTCTAGGTGTGGAATCTAAGCCAGGTTTTGTAGTGCTTTTTATCAAAGAATCATCCTTTAGTAACTACAGTTGTCACAGTAAATAAAATCCTTTTATGTAGAAGTTTGTTCTTGTACAAAAGGTCCTTTATGACAAAGTATCCATTATTTGAGTTTTTGTAAACTACGTATACTTTGTATTAAGTATGTAATGATGGAATTTAATCTAAGAATTTCTGCAAAATGTAAAAATATCTCTTCTATAACAGTGCCTGCTCTACTCATGGAATGTATGTCTTCCTAATAATACAGTGTATTTGAAAAGCAATTATATGATGTTCTCTTATGTCTGAATGCATAATAAATGTAATTGAATTACAAAACAATTTGTGCTTAGTTAGGCATGTATTCATCACTAAATCTTTCACTTGTAGGTATGCCTAAAATCACCTGTGCTATTAAGTCCATTGTGGAGATCACTTTAGTTTCTGTTTTAGGTTGTTGATTTAAAAATTTGTCATTAACCTGCATGGTATTTGGTTATGTTAGGTACAAAGGTTTTTTTCAGCTGATTTAAGAAGTAAAATTGATTTTGAAATTCCTTTATTTCATGTGATAACATTGCAAAAAATTTGTTAATTCACCCACAGTTATCTATCTGCTATTTTTGCTTATAGGAAGTTCTGCCATGAAAACAAAAATTTAATAGAGCTGGAGGACTGTTTCTGTGATACAACATGCTAAAGCTGGGGTTTGCAGTTTTGTTTTCACATGTAAAGGGATATAGTTTTGGTTTTGTAAGTTTGAGACTGCAGTTTTTGTCTAATGAAACTTTAAATCAAGTTATTATTACCGGCTGGTTGCATCTTTGCAAAATTGAGCCAAATGAAGTATTTAAAAAATGTCAGCCAATTCTGAAAATTTATGATGTCAGGATGTTCCTACCTTAAATTTCAGTATCCAGAAAGGGAATGAATCCTGTACTATGCAACTTTGTGATTCTCCAGTTTTGGTGCTGAAAATTTAATTGTATAGGCTTAAGAGAAGAAAAAAAAATTTGGATCTTTTCTGTGCCATTTGGTATATTCCTAGATTAAAAAAAAATAATATTGGCAAAATATTATTAAATATTTTATTATTATTATTTAATAATATTATAAAATATTATTAAATATCTCACTTGAAGTGTGAGAAATGTGCAGGTCATTTCAATCTGAAATTTTGTTGGGTTTTTAATTTTTTTGGATTTTTTCTTTTTTTCTCCTTTCACTTACAAAGTCTAGCACAGATCTTGCGCTAGGTTGGGTTTAATCAATGACTGGAAGTGCCTGGCTCATTCTGCTGGCTATTGAGTGAGTTTCAGTTTGTAAACTACTTGCCTGATTTTGGAAGAGGTGATCCTATGTGCACAATTGCTTTAACAAATACAGTATTTCCCCCGCTACTTTCACAGTTTTTGGGAGACACAGCTGCTGTCCACATTTGGAAGTGTTGTGCAGAGCTGGAGCTACTGTGTTGCCACTATCCTGAGTTAAGAGTTCATTTATGGGGACAAATAAGCTTGTGCTCCCATAATAATTTGAATTATTTTATGAGGTAATACTTTTATCTTCTTACGGTTTTATTTTTTTAAATGGAACCTAAAATCTTACCTACCTGGAGTACAAGACGTATAACATGTTTATTGAAATAAGACTGTGTGTGTGCGTGAAGTTGTTAAAATGGAAGTCTTCAATATGCAAGTACGCTTGCTACCAGTAAATTTTGTTTTACTTCATCCTGTCATGCTGGGAGTGAGTGTTGAAAGATGAACGGGCAAGTGTTGCTCAGCCAGAGGGGAGAAGCACGTCATCCAGCCCCCAGAATAGCATCGGCAGTAAATACGGTCATGCTGTTCTTCCCCGAGATAGACCCAGATCACTTTCGTAGCACCCACCGGCTCTGCTGCTTACCAGACACTCAGGGCCTTTGATGAAACATTTACAAATGCAGCTGCAGTTCAGAGGGATCTTCTGCCAGCGCCCAAGTAGCTGACATCAAGAAAACGGGAGGAAGCGGGATCACAAGCCATGGAGTTCAAACAAAACGCAGTTTAGGGGGAATACAAATTTAATCACAGTATTGAAACACTGCTCCAAGATATGAACCCTGTACTTGTTAGACTCCTTTTTCATGTTAGCTTGTGTTTTCCAGTGACTTAGAGCTGCTAAAGCATGAAGGTTTTGTAGAGGAGGAAAGGTGAACTGAAAAATAGCTCTTTGTTCCACTGTCCTGGGTCAGACACAACGTCAAAATTGGAATTAAAATACATTGTAAAGTGAAATCAGAGAGAAGCTGAAATTTTTTTCCAGTTTCAGTTATTTCTCACTTTGTGCAATATATTGAAATGAAGTAAGATAGCCCTGAAGGTCTGCGCCAGTGGCCTATCTAGCATGTTAGAGGGGAAATTTTAATTATTCAAGGACAAGAAAAAAACCCTGTTAATTTCTTCATCTTGAAAAGATAGATTATCCCCCTGGGCCAAAACAATGTTCTCACTTCCTTGTCCCAAAGCTCTATTCACATTGACTCAAGTTAATATAACCTTCCATGCTTTTATGTTTGTATTTTGCTCTAAGGACTATACCATAGGTCAAATTCTGCCTTTGTGTTCTGCCCAATGGACTTGACAGGACACTACAGGAATTAAGCCAAGGCACCACGTCTTCCTCCACCCCCCCCCCCCCCCCCC